>CAUYLG010010005.1:0-30855 GCA_963573385.1 Cacajao melanocephalus
AGTTAGAATGGCGATTATTAAAAAGTCAGGAAACAACAGATGTTGGAGAGGATGTGGAGAAACAAGAACGCTTTTACACTATTGATGGGAGTGTAAATTAGTTCAACCGTTGTAGAAGACAGTGTGGTGATTCCTCAAGGATCTAGAACCAGAAATACCATTTGACCCAGCAATCCCATTACTGGGTATAAACCCAAAGGATTATAAATCATTCTATTTTAAAGACACATGTACATATATGTTTACTGAAGCACTGTTCACAATAGCAAAGATCTGGAACCAACCCAAATGCCCATCAGTGATAGACTGGATAAAGAAAATGTGGCACATATATACCACGGAGTACTATGCAGCCATAAAAATGGATGAGTTCATGTCCTTTGCAGGGACATGGATGATGGTAGAAACTATCATTCTGAGCAAACTAATGCAGGAACAGAAGACTGAACACTGCATGTTCTCACTCATAAGTAGGAGCTGAACAATGAGAACACATGGACACAGGGAGGGGAAACATCACACACCAGGGCTTGTTGGAGGGTCAGGGACAAGGGGAGGGAGAGCATTAGGACAAATACCTGATGGATGCAGAGCTTAAAACCTAGATGATGGGTTGATAGGTGCAGCAGACCACCACGGCACATGTCTACCTATGTAACAAACCTGCACGTTCTGCACATGTATCCCAGAAATTAAAAAAAAAAAAAAAAGAAAAAATATCTGCTTGATTTCTCTTTCTTGCAAAGTTACAGGAAGTAGCAATAAAGCTGGTTTGTGTATAATTGTTAGAGAATAATTTTCAAAAAAGTAAAATCATGACTCATACAAACATGAACAAAGACTGTATTGAACTAATTCATTAATGAAGGAAACAGTAGGATTTTAATAACTAATTCAAAGAGCATCTGCAAAACTAGAAAATTTATTAAAAAATGCAATGCCTGTGTTAGATATAAAAGTAGTTATTGTCTAACAGGTTCATAAATCTTTAGGACAATTTATTCTACTGTACAGAAATTATTTATATTTCACCAAAAATACACTATTTTTTAAAACTTGACAATTCAATCCTGGGAGCCTAATATACACTAAGAGCCTTTGCCTATATAACATGCCCCCATGTGACATTGAAAGGATATGCTGCCTAGCTTTTTGACTTTTTTCCAAGTGTATCAAATTTTTGAACATATTCAAAGTTGAAAAAAATGTACTGTTTTAGTTAGAGATGAGGATTAAAGACAGTGAGATTAATTTTTTTCCCATCCAATTTCCAGGAATCCTTGAATTCAATCCACAGTTGAACTCCAGAATGATAAGTATTTCGTGAGGCTGTTATGCAGAAAAGGGATTATTCAGCAGGTCCGGATTGCTCAGATTCTGCACGTTTCCAAGGAAGAACAGTTTTTAGGAATAGCCCTGGCCAGCTTCTGGTAGATGAGCGCTGAGTCCTTGGAATATTGTGCTTGGTAAGATATTTTATATGTGTGGGGCCTTGGGCCACTTTGTACCCGATGAATTAGATAGTTTTTGCAAACTGATATGTTTTATAGTGAATTCCTGGGTTTTGTTTTGGTGTGTTAGAGTGTTAGCAGTTGAATGCAGGTGGTGCATTCCTACATGACTGACCCCAGTAAAACTCTAGATGTCGAGGCTCAGGTGGGATTCCCTACTTGGCAACACATTGCGTGATATAGTCACACGTCATTAATGGAAGATTTAAACATCTGTATGACTTAACTGGGAAAGGGCTTTTAGAAACTTGTACTTTGTTTCTTCTGGACATTGCCCCGTGTACCTTTCCCTTTGCTGATTTTAATCTATGTGTTCCCATAAATTATGGTTCCACAATAAACCATATATGGTTCTGTAATCAGCCCATTATGGTTCCATAATAAACCGTAACCATGAGTATAACAGCATGTGAATCTTGTAAGTCCTGGCAAATCACTGAGTCTAAATACAGTCTTTAAGACCCCTGAAACAGTTGTAGTGATTAACCAACGAGATAATTCATGCAAAGTGTTTGGGCAAATGAAAGACTTTATTGACTCATTTCCAGACCACAGAAAATGTCAATTATAGCTCAACTCCTCTCTAGCACACCTTGACATAATTGATTGGATGTAAGATGGAGCCCCAGACATCTTCCCCACAGTCATCCCCAAACTAAGAATCATGGCTCCATGATCTGACTTGAGACCATCAAGGCAAATCCTACTGTCCTTTATTCTTGTTTTTCGCCGTCGCTACTTGTTACTATGTACTATAATTGTGTAAGAGTTCTAAACCTGATGTGACTTTTTGCATCATTAGTGACTCTTTAGTATGAGAAAAATAATCTGGCTATAATTTTCTCACAATTTGGCTAACATATGCAATTAAACATAGCATTGGATTTGTACTTACCTTTTTTTGAATATCACCCATCTTCCTTTAATCCAAGTTCTTTATAAAAACTCACTTGGTTTCCTGAATAGGTGACTTCAACACTAAGTGTCTTTTCAGATGATACGAAAAATAAATAGGTCAGGAATATGAACACTGAATCAAGCTGTGCCCCAAAGGAGAGTTTCCTCTCTCCACAGAAACAACTGGGTACATTTTATATGAACTAGATTTGTAACCAAACTTTAAGAGAAATGGACCTTTATAAACAGCCAGGGAACATGGAAAGCAGAATGAGAGGTTAATGTTCAGACTTTACAATAAAGCCAAACTAATTAGGTACAACCAAAAGTAGTTTTTTGTTAGATTTACATGAGGATCCCTGTAATATACATTTCAATGACTGACTCTGGACTAGTCTTCATATATGATAGCAAAACGTTGAAACAGTATTTGAAAATCTCACAGGAATAACTTTACCAAAAATGAATAATTGAATTGCCTCTAAACACTGCTATTAGATTTGTGGGGGAAAAATTTATTTTACCTACTTCTACAAATGGGGGAGTAATGTGTAATTTTATTGAACTGATGCCTGCTTTAGAGATGGTCCCTACTCTAATGGAGATTCATTTTTGCTCACCAAATCTCAAATAATTTAAGGTATTTGTATGATTTGATTCAAGAAGATAAAAATTTAAAGTGTAGATTCAAAATTTTAACCACCAAAGAGGAATTTTGGACTCTTCTGCTCCAAGTGTTTTCATTTCACAAATTACAAAATACAAAAACATGAGGAGAATTCTACATGCTGATTTAAGAAATAGCAGGAGGATGGGACAATGTAATTAAGGCCATAGAACTTGAAAGAATTTTTTGTAATAGAACAGGTGGTTCAAAATTCAGTCATTTTACATATAATGTAAACCATTCAAAGTAGAGTATTAACAATTTTAGAAAAAGAATGTTGTACTTAAAACCTTATAGGCTTGTCTGGTATGTTTAAGATTGCTAAAACTTTCTGTGAAACAATGAAATTATGCAATTCATCACTAGGCTGTGTCCTATACATGCGTAGGCAGAGTCTTCATATCAAAATTGTCTTTGCTTAATTTATTTGGATATCTTTGCATCTGAATTACAAACAAACTGCAGGATCTGTTCACATCTTAGTATTAGTCTGTTTCACTGCTCAAATGTTTGTTCTCCAGGTTTTTTAATTCAGCGCATAGCTGCTATTTCATAAAATGATCTAATAAATGTACTCAAAACAAAAGAAAAAAGAAAAGTAAGGGAAAATCCAACATGACAGTTGGAGAGTTGGAACAATTACCACCAGAAAGTCTACACTTGACCATACATAGCACATTAAACACTAGTGCAGATCTGGACTGATTGTATCCCCAGGTGATAACGACTTCCCCCTCCTTGCTGGGCTGAAGGATAACCAAAAAGCAGATTGAGACCTAAAACCAGTATATTTTTCTATTCCTCCGCTCAGAAATTCTAACCCAGAGATACTTTACTGTTTCTGTACCAAATAATTCTAGCACGTACTATGCTTTTCTTTTTGTGTGTCAAGCAATATTGGCCTTAGGCAAAAATTACTTACATGGTTGCTCCAGGAAATATTTACTTTTCAAAGGTAAGATTATGAACCAACCTAAGCAGTTTTCTTATCAAAATTAGCAGCCTGCGCATCAGACTCAAAAGACTCTTACCTTTCTGCACCCAACAAACAATACAGAATTTCATATCATAAACTTTACCTAATCCAAATAATTTCCTGCCTTGAAAGACTGCCTTGTATCATCCAGTCCAGGCCTTGAAATCTGACTTCTCCTTTCTGAAGCACTACTTAAGTGCTGTCAAAACAGTATCTGTAGTAAGTTTGATAAATAAAATTGCTTGCCAAACATCAATATCTACTTTTCTGGCAGCTATTTGGGGAAGTCAAAAGTAATTCATTTTCCCATCTGAATCTCCTGATACGTTAGGATCTCCTAATATGTGTTAGAATCTCTTCTTTCCTTTAGCATAACTTTAAATAATATGCACAAATTTTTGTTTCTTAATTTACTAAATTCAATGCCTTTTGAATTCTCATTAATAAAGATATGGCAAATATCTAATTAATGAAGTTATTAATTAATGCATATATTTTTCCTATTTACCTTTTCTATTTTTTACATTTTTATTTTGAAATTTGTCAACATATATAGCATTTGTCTTCCTGCAGTAGTTTAATTTTGGTTTTAGAAATAAATCCTTATTGCCAATGAGTAAAGACACTCTACTATGATTTTTCTAAGCAGCATCTGGTTGGCTGGATTTTTCAAACATAGAATAAGTATGTGAATTTTTTTTTTTTTTTTTTTTTTTACCTCTGTGCCTAAATCCTACGTTGAGTCTCACTGGTTTTATAACATGTAAGAAAATGTCTGCTACTGGCTTTAGATTTGAATGGCAGCTTCTAGAATAGACATTCTTGCATTGCTCTTTATTTTCCTCAGAACTTTGTGTGAATTGCTCTATCACATTCTGGCACTGGATGTGTCAATGAAAAAAGTTTGAAAGTCTGAGGCTGGCCTGATGATATTTTTAATCTTTATTTGTTAGAAGCATGATATTTCTACTAAAATGTCTCAAGAATCCTTTATCCTTGAAGTTTAGTAACTTCACTAGCATATGTCTGGGTATTTCTGTATTAATTTTTTTCTGTGAAACAGTGCATACCATTTCAATCAGCCTTATTTCTTTCTTTTAGAAAAACATTATATTGTCTAATGGATACATTTTCTGTTCTATTTTTATAATTTTATTTTTTTCTCTTCTCTACTTTAAAGAGTAAATTATTATTATACACAATGTCTTTTGTTATGTATTTTTTTCTTTCTTATAAAGTCAATTTCTTTACACTTTTTCTCTGAATTCAAAATAATTTTCTTAGACTTTTCTCTAAGTCACTAATTTAGTCTTTGAGCCTCTCTTTTCTTTTCCGTTCCACTAATTATTACTTGTAATTTATTTTGGTTCCCAGTTGACATCCTTATACTGCAGTTTCACTTTATAATTATTTTGTTTTCACAACTCATTTTTTTCACAAAGTTTATCTCACAGAATAATGTTTTCTTTAAAGTTCTTTCTTACAATGAGCCCTTTCAGATCATTCTTATTTGCTTCCTCTCTTGTTTTCTTCTAGATTATTTGATCGTGCTGTAGGCTGTATTCTCTTCATCTTCCTTATTCTTAGTCATCAGTGACCACATGCTAGACTTCACTGTAGCTCTTTTCCTCCCGGACATATTCCTTCTGTTTCTTCCTCACCTTCCTCACCTTCACTCCACGCTTCCTGTTTCTTTCTCGCTCCAATTCATGTTTGTATAGCGGCATTTCATGTATTTTCTTCTTGCTCCTATTTAATGTGGGAAAGTTTATTGGGACTTTCTCTTTGTTTTGATAGTGGGTAAATTCTTTCTAAATGTTTTCCCACCTAACCTGTGATTCATTTTGTTTACACATAATAATTAAGGGCTATTATTAATTCTACAGCCTGAGGACATCAGACGAAAGTGAAGTTAACTGAGCCTCTGTGTTAAAATAGAAAATAATTATTATTATGCTTTCACATCTGTCCAGGTTTACTCTACCAACTCAAGTTTGTCTTCTTCCCGTGAGACTGAGGAGGCTCCTTGGATAAAAAAGCAAATGATCAACGACGTAATAATTTACCAGTGATAGGTCAAATACGATGAGGACCAATAATTGATCATTGGAATTAGCTACACAGAGATCGTTGTTAATCCTGATGGAGAAACTTCATGTGTACCCTTTCTTCTTTGACACATTCATTCTCTTGACTTAATGAACAGTAAAAATATCTCAGTTTGATTTACTGCTGTGACCACCGCTTGTCTTTTTAAAAATTTTAATTTTTTTCTTTGCCGATTCTTCCTCATCTCCCTCATCTTTTAAAATTGGGCTCCGTAGGGCTCGTCCTTGTATGTCTTCTGTTCTCTGGGGACACACATTCAATTATGTGGTCTCATATTATCTTTTGGCTTTAAACATTATCTAAATTTATGTTTCTAACTTAGATCTGTCCCTTAAACTTTAGGTTCATATTTAATTACTTTCTTGATAATTCCAATTAAATATGTAATAGGTACCTACATTTTAAGTTTAAAGCTCCTTTCTTCTGTTTTTAATAAAGAGTATTGTCACATTGTCAGTTGTTTAGGTTAGGAACCTTGTAGTCATCCTTGTTTCCTGGATTTTTCTCATACTTTATATTAAAATCATCAGCAAATCCTGTTAGTCCTTTCTTCAAAGTATATGCAGCGTTTGACCAATTCTTTCATTTCTATGCCCTGGCCAATGCCAGCAGCTTCCCTATCTGAGATAATTGTATTAGCCTCCTAACTAATCACTTTGCATTTCATCTTCTACCTCCAACAATCTATTCTCAATACTAATGCCTGAATCATCCTATTAAAATATGTTGAATCCTGCCACTCAAAACTACCAATGACTTTCCAGCTTACAATAAAATTTAGGTTTGTAATGACCCACGCATCTGGACTCTTGTTCCCTCCCTGTCTTAATCTTACTACTGTGTCCTCCTTGGTCACTCTGCTCTAGCCAAACTCAGTCTTATTGTTATTTTCTTAAAAATCAAATAGATATGTTTCTTCCTCAGGGACATGACATTTTCTGTTTCCTTTCCTTAGAATATTCCTCCTTCAGATATCCGAATGACTTGCTGTTTATTAATACCTCCTTTAGGCTCTCCTTGAATACCATATACAAAAATTCAAACCTTATCTCAGCTCTGCCTCTTACCCCAGCATCTTCATCTCACTTCCTTGATATAGTTCACACAGCAGATTTACCACCATCTGATAGACCATGTGTCTACTTCTTTTACTTGTTGGCTTCTTCTTAATAGAAGCGCCGTGTCTTTAGAATTTTGTTTGTTTATTTTGTTTGCCTTTGCATCACCAGTATCTTGTTCATAGTAGGTAATCAATAATTGCTTGTTAAATTAATGCATGTCTGAGATAAATTCAGTCTCACTTCTGTTCTCTCCTCCTACATCTACTCTCACCATATCTTCAATCAGAGGAGAAATTATCAAGATAACCATTACTAGAGGATAGTTTCTTTTGTTTTCTTATAGTATGACACACACTTTCAGCTGGAAGTTATTAAGTATAAATATTTCCTGTCCCATCTTTAGCTTGCTTCCTAGTCTCCTAAACCAAAATGCTCAATTTCTCCCCAAATTTCTAATATATTACATAATTCGTTTATTTATTATGTGATTGTCACTGCCCTCTCCCCAGTGTCATCTCTGAAAGAGCAATGGTTTTTGTCTATGTTGCATTCTGCAGTGTCCTGTTTGTAGGGCCATGAGTGGCACAGTGTAGATACTCAATAAAACTTTGTCGAATGAATCAAGTGAACACTAGTCATTTTTTTGGCTGTATAATATCTATGCGTCACCTCTGTTGTGTAGCTATTAATCACTTTACTTATTTTTAGCTATCTTTATGTTACCTTGGTGAAAATAATAAAGGTAAAAAATACAGAAAAGAGAAAATTGAGTTAGTGTAAATAAGCATGGTTCTTATAATGCTGTTTTACCATCGGCATCCAAAAAAATTAAGAGGAAAGCTATCTAAAACCATCCTGAAACATTCCATGGTTATTTTTCAGTGACACTTCCTATAATAAAACAGATGTCATTGAACTTTAGTTCATAGATATGCAGAGTGCAAAAATATTGCATTTAATTTTGTCTAGAGTCATTTTAACTGACAAAAACACGTTCATTTGCTGACAAATGAGTATGTGAACTGAATCGTCCTAACTGAATCTCTTGTGTGCTCTTGGCAGAGTAAAATTCAAATCAGGCCGCCACCGGTGACTCTGCATTCTGAGATTCTCCTCGACAGTTAATTGGGCTCTTCCTGGTGACAAGCAACTTGATTTCCGAGAGAATATACAAATGCACATAGGCTGGTATGCGTCTAATCTTTTTCATTAATAACCATAAGCACTTTCTGTAGATTCTAAAGCATACAGAAGTTTTGACTAATGAACAGAAAAATGTATTGTAAAAGTATTAGATGTTAGAATAGACCCAATTAAAAATGTTTTTTAGAGTGCATACTGGAGGCATCACTGATCCGTAACTTGTTTAGACATGTTGATGTATCTTGATCAGTTTTTTTCTACAAATTTGCAGACACATGTCAGTCAGTAGCTCTGAAATGAAGAAAACATACATAGCCTCTTAAAAAGGTACATATGTTTTAATGTTTGTAAGTATAGTGTCAGGTTGTGAAGTGGAATATATGGCACGTTATACCTTAGAGAGCATTCTTAGGGGGTAATTAGAGAAAAAAAAATTTTTTTAAAGGAAAGTAAATATCCTTGTCTAGCAATGCATCATATGCCGTATTTATAGATTATCTGTTCCATGTAATGTTAAAAATGAAATGCCGTAAATTTTCTAGTGAAATCTAGAGAATATTTATTTTCATATATTTATCTTTCTTCAATTTAAGTGTTTCTAGAGAAGCAATACAAAATATTTATAAATCATTTGCTATTTTTCATTATTAAGCATGAGGGACATGGTAAGAAAAACATTATTTTTATTTTAAATAATCAGACCCACTGAAATATTGGATGGAAAATGAATTGTACTGTGGTTGAAAAGTATGTCCCTGAGTCAGGAACATCTCTGTTTGATATTTACAGACAAAGATGACATTCACGTGCACATACACAGCACGGTTATAGTACGTTCCCAATTTAATTAACCAAGGATGTGCAATCTTAGCAACGATAAGCTGCCTGCCATGAGCAGGAGCAGTTGCAGCCGCCTCAGCATGGCAGAAAGCTTGAAAGAGGCAGGCAGATGCTGGCAGCACTGTCTATTCATGTCATTATTTTAGCAGGTCTGGAGTTCCACTTTATGAGGGTGCTTCATCAAAATTCTAAAAAATTTATATAAAAAAGCAGTCAGCTCTCATTTAAGCTTTTTTTCTCTTTCTCTTTCTTTCTGTTTTCTTTCTCCTTCCTTCCTTCCTTCTTCCTTTCTCTCTTTCTCTCTTTCTTTCCTTCTTCTCGCTCTCTTTTCCTTTTCCTTTCATAATGATTTCTTCTGGTTCTGACTCAAATTCAGCAATGACAAGGCATATCCTTTTCTGGAAAAGCAGAATCAGTGCCCAGATGTCCCTGACTGACATTGTTGTAGTTTGCTGCACGACGATGATTTAATCTTCTTATATGTGGGGATTTCTAATAGTGAGTTTAGTACAAAGATCACAAGTTATTCTTCTCTCAATAGCACATTTTGTTTAAAAAGTGTTTGTAATCTTAGCATCTTGGCTAAGACAACACAAACTCGCTGTTCTCGTGTTCTAAGCAACTCCGTCATTCAGTTTCAGATCACACTGAATTCCAAGTCTCATATATGTGTCAGTGGAGAGCTGTTTATACTAAACAATAATGTTTGCATATGCACAAAAGGAAGTAAAGGAAATAAAATATTAATGGCCATAAGACCTTGGTGATTTTTGTTTTCTTTTTGAACATAGGTAGAGGGGAAAATTAATTACCTGGCTATCATTTAGCTGTTCCTGTTCTGAGTATTCATTTTACTGGGAATTTACTATAGTGTTACAGTGTGTATTTGTGTGTGTGTGTGTGTGTGTGTGTATTTGTGTGTGTGGTGTGTGTGTATGTGTGGTCTCTTCCTGCAAATATATAACCTATCTGAAATAGGTCAAACCTTGTGTAAATTATTATGGATCCTTTATTTCTGTTATACAATTTCTCCATTTTTCTTGACACAGTGCAAGAAGCAGTATTTCAGAACATCTCCCTCTGGTCCTCCTTCACAAGGCTTTAGGTATCTTTCAGGTAAGAGCAGTGTATTACCTAATACTATGTAGCAAGTCACCTTCAAGCTTACAGGCTTAAAACCAAACATACATATTATCAAACAGAGTTTCTGAGGGTCAGAATTGTAGAAACGATTTATCTAGGTCTCTCATGAGGTTATAGTCCTCATGAGACTAGTTGAGGTTGCAATTATCTGAAGGTTTGACTGGAGTTGGAAGATCTGCTCCTAAGGTCGCTTAGGTGGCTGTCACCAGAAGGCCTCAGTTCTTCATCACATGGTCCTCTCACAACATGGCATCTGGCTTCTTCCAGAGCAAGTGATTCAACAGAGAGAGGGAGGAGAGAGAGAGAGAGAGAGAGAGAGAGAGAGAGAGAGACAGACCAAGACAGAAGTTATATGACTTTTATGTCTTAGTTTTAAAGTCACATAGTATTACTTATGCATTTTCCTATTTGATAGAAATGAGTCATCAGTTCCAGCCCACATGCAAAAAGAAGGGAATTAAGTTTCATCTCTTGAAGGGAGGAGTTAAAAAAAAAAAACCTTGGACATATATAAAGCCACAAGAATAGTTTCTTATTCATTATTGCATTCCCGTAGAGAAAATAATACTCTTTCTATAGTCAATTAAAATTTTTTATCTCAATGCACTTTCGTTATATTCATCCAACTAATTCCCAAAAGCTGTACCCATATAACAAATATTAGTCAGCCAGTACCTTCAGATAATAAATCATTTAAATATCTTCATTTGTATATTTGTTTTTTGATGTAAAAAATAAAATTAAGTCAAATTTGGGTCATATAGATTATCATACACTTTTAATTAGATAGCGTCAACACAAATGCCCCCAAAAGTCCAAAGAATTTTTTTCTTGAATCACTTTTCTATTCAGAGGAAGAATATTTACCTGATTTAAGTAATCTCCAGATTATAACAATTTCAATAGAAAAAACATAAGGGGAAACAATAAGATTATTATAAACATATAGAGAAAATTTAACTTTACATAAATTAAAGGATAATATTCTAGGTGCTAATTTTTATGGAAACTCCTACAATCTGTATTAATAAACCTATGTACATATCTTCTGAGTGTGTGTCTGTGTGTATGTATCTGTGTTTAACAGATAGCATCTCGCTATGTTGCCTAGGCTAGCCTTAAACTCCTGGGCTCAAGTGATCCTCCTGCCTCGGCCTCCTGAGTAGCTAGATCTCACCCTGCACACTAAATGTGTTTTTCCAAAGCTTGAAGAAGCACTGTGCATTTCTTGAGATTGAGAATCCTAAAAGCACACATCCAGTTTTAGAACAAAAGACATCCATTGGCATGGACCATTCGTTAGAAGAATGTCATGTAGGTGGATCTTTTATCAAAGGAGGGTCACTAAGAAGGCTCTGAAAGTGAGATTTTCACCAAAGGCTATTGTGCCAGAGTCTGTATCAAAGTCTTAACAAAGACATTCAGATTTGTTTTCATGACAAAATGTACATCAGAGGTATAAAAAGTAATTCATTTCACAACCATAAGAGCTTTATGGGTCATATTTTATATGTATCCTGAAAGACCTGTTGAATAATATCATGATGCTCTTTACTTTCTTTCATTATACCTGAGATGGAATATTCTTCCTCAACACCTAGCGTAAATAGATGAACCATAGGACATCCCAGTACTGCAGTTTCAGTTACTGAGGTTTCTCTGATGCTGGCTCCATCTAACTTTTTATATAGCTGGAGACGGAATAAAAACACCAAAGCAGGTGATTGTTTTTACATGTGTTTTCTTCTTTAATAAGAAATTTCTATGGCCAAAGATACATGTTTTTCTCCTTGCTTTTCTGAGATAGTCTAGTACCATTACTTTTTTTTTCATACTGAACAAACCACTGGTAGAAGCATGTACTGTGATAGTTCTCTATTTAATTTCCTTAAGAGCTGAAGTTTTTTGGTAAATTTTTTTTAAATTAAAAGCAAATTATTTTGTCACCATAATTGAAGACAAAAGAGTACTGGGTTTTGACTTCAGAGGTATGACAAGTAAATAGGTCATTCCTAAGCAGATGGTATCAATTAAGAAAGAATTGTATAAAATGCAGAGAACAGATAGTTATTATTGTTACTTGAGCTGTGTTTTATACTTTTTAAAGTGTCCTTAAATATTTGATATATTACATTAGAGAAAGTATATATGGCTCCAAGACACTGATCTTTCCTACTTAGTAAGATTTCTTTTTCTTTTTTTGCTTCTTTTAATAATTTGATTTTACAGGTAAAATAAGGTTAAGTTTGTGTTTGAAAATCATGATATAACTTGACTTTCATATAGTTAACACAAATGATGCAGGAAAATAAATGTATCACCAGCAAAATTTTTTTGGATGGCATTAGTTCTTCTTGATTTAAACAAGAATGTACTGACTAAAGGACTGAAAGCAATATGCAGCTCATGGCATACTACATACTGATATCATACATACCAACAGAAAACGAAATGGCAGTGCACCCCGTATTCCTTTAAATGAGGGTCCAACACCAGTTTTCGTGGGGAATAATCCACTCTCTCCATTCTACCTTGCTATTTCTTTCCTAGTGTTAGAAAATCCAATGTACTATGCCAAAGTTCAGGACTCTGGTTTATTTTCACTAGTGATAGGAATAGTTTAAAACATCTGGCATGGCCGGGCAGAGTGGCTCGCACCTGTAATCCCAGCACTGTTTGGGAGGCCGAGGTGGGTGGGTCACAAGGTCAGGAGTTTGAGACCATCCTGGCCAAGATGGTGAAACCCTGACTCTACTAAAAAATACAGAAATTAGCTGGGCTCAGTGGCGGACATCTCTAATCCCTGCTGCTCAGGAGGCTGACGCAGGAGACTCGCTTGACCCGGGAGGCGGAGGTTGCAGTGAGCTGAGATTGCGCCACTGCACTCCAGCCTGAGTGACAAAGCAAGCCTCCATCTCAAACAACAACAGAATCTGGCATATATGTAGCTTTATCTTTTCGCTTTCTTCTCTTTGCGATTGTGAAACAATAACATGATTTAAGCTCATCTTGCAGTTCATTCTTTTTCTCTGATCAAGTAGTGGAATCTGAAAACTGAATTATAGCTACAATACCTGAGTAACTTGCTCTCCGTCTTGGATTTTATCTTTCCATGTTTGTAGAAATATGAGACTGAGAATCTGATGATTCTTCTATCTTCTCTCTTCTCTTTTTGCACATTACACAAGCATGGTTCTAATATTGGAGCTGGAGGCAGGCAGCTCAGCTGAGCTTGACAATAGGCATCAGAAAAAACTGCGAACTGAGAAACATGCTTCTGATTCAAGGTTCTTTCATTATATATTAAATACCTCAAAATTTATGCTACCATGTAGGAAAAGTCTTAGGAATTTGAGCCAGTACATGGAGAGAGTCTACTACTTGAGGATAAAAGTATTTGCAGAAAAACAGGGTTTTTAATTGTTAAATTAGAACTCATAAAATATTGTAAATCATTAACACGTTGTGTTTTCAGCTTTTGAATTAGTGGTATTATTCATTGTTATGAAATTCAAGTATTTGTCTTTAGTAGGCAGACCTAAACTCTGTTCTTTATTACGTTTTGGACTTCATGCAGTAACAAAGGTTAAACACTGAAAAAATTAACTTGGCGATTCCTATAGGTTTTCCACCAATCCTTTTACACTGTCCCTACCATGTGCTTTTAAGTTGGTTCTCATTTGTTTAGTTGATAAACTCAGCCAAAGCTGTAGATGTCATAGGGACAGATCATGGCCTATTCACCTTCCAGGTAATATAATCAATAAGGCATGAAGAACAGTAAGGTCCTTAATTATATGTAAATATGTCATCTTCTGGGCTGGAAAAAAAAACGCAAAGGAATTGTATAAAACCCAAGACTTCTTGGTATACACTAGCCATAATTTTATTAAAACCTATGAGAAAAACTATAGTGAATGGGCTGTCTTCTAAATATAATATATTAGCAGAAATGTATTAATGAAAATTTAGAAAAAGAATTTATGAAATTTATAAAATACAAGTACTAATCTTGCAGTTAATAAGTGGAACAGAGAAAATGCATAATCTATGTAAAAACTAGTTTCGACTCTACAAAAACACAGGATGACTTATTTCTTTATTTTACCTTGCCCACAGGTTGTGCATAAAAGTAGTTGGGATTTTTTTAAATCTTAGACAAAATGAAACATTAGAGGAATCTACCAAGGAGACACATAAAGACAACATG
The DNA here is from genome assembly GCA_963573385.1 of Cacajao melanocephalus. Taxonomy (NCBI): domain Eukaryota; kingdom Metazoa; phylum Chordata; class Mammalia; order Primates; family Pitheciidae; genus Cacajao; species Cacajao melanocephalus. The sequence goes on from CAUYLG010010005.1 coordinate 14,558, forward strand.
GAAAGGAAAGCATATGCTGGAACTGAAATAGTTATTCAGGGACTGGAAAATGAAAGTACTAAAGGAAGGAAAGCTAGCAGAGAGGGTTATATTACCAAGGTAATATTGATCCTTGCTGTCATTCTAAGTGTACCAATAATGGTATCGATTACCAGAAGTTTCTATTCAGGGATTCATTGAGTGTGATCCTTCAGCTAGGGCAAACATAGGAAAGAGGTGGATACGTCCCATGGATGTGAGCATTTCTAGATCAACTACGGCTCTAGTTAGCCTGAGAATTCTAAAACAGGGAATTAATTAAGCAGAAAATTGGGATTGTGAGTAATGCAAAGTCAATAACCTTTCTTGAAGACTTGCTTCCAACAAATGTTATCTTTCTCATTCTCTCCTAAGGAAAGTCAAGATTATATTCCGAAAGATAATCTACACTCAACTCTGCACTGGAATATCTGGTAAGAAAGATTCAAAAAAGAAGCGAAACTAAGATGTTTTAAACTTACTGGGTAGATAGTAAAGAAAGAAGTAGGGACTTTGAGGATATATATTATAAAACTATTTTTTCCATAAGAAAGAGTATTTCAAATAGTCTCTATTAAAAATAATATATGTATGAGTGACTTTCTCCCAAATATATAAGCATCATAAAGCCATAATTGATATTTTGATGGAAGATTTCTCCCACTAGGGTAATATTCACTTATAGTAAATCTCGATAGTGTGAACTGAAACCAGGATTGTTGACGGCTCTGTGTCTCCCCCACATGGTAGAGAGGATAGTGTTGATTATCTGGTGTGCTTCATGACTGGCAATGCAAAGCGAGGCATTCTTTCTGTTTAATGAATGTTGATTTAGTTATAATGTTGGTTTTATAGTAGATGGTTGTAGAAATAGCCTGTGTTACTTTCATGTGTACCGTTGCTTCTTCCAAGGAGTGTTGGAATAGTTTGTCTTTGGAAGTTGCTGAAAGAGCTGTATCAATTTCAGTGCTGGAAAGCACAGGCTGTAGGCACTGAAGAAATAATATAGTACATCTAAGCACTTCATTATATCCCATCTTTGTGGATATAAAGAATAAAAGCAATTTTGAGAAGACATTTAAATATTTGAATAAGTGTTTTAATATAGGGATTTTTTTTCAGTATTAAAATGTTTGATTATTTACAATTTATTTGGAAAAACCAAACTGAAGAACTATTAAACAACAAGGTATTTAATTAATAATGTAGCATGGGGAGAAAAAATTCATATTGTGATTTCAGACTAGCCCATTTCCTTTCCAAATAGAAGACAATAGCTATCTTACGGACAGTCTTCCAGGACACAAATGAGCTCCAGTTACTGATCCATCATTAACCTTCCCCTTTCAAGGTCTCTGAGAACAAGAGATGCATTCCGATAGTCTGTATCTCCTCCTGATATGTGTGGCCGGCTTTCCAGTGCTGGGATTATATATCCTTGCTAATTAAATTGGGAACTTACTATAGATTACAGAGAGGCACATGTGCACTTCTGCATTCATGTGTGTTTGTGTGTAGGTGCGTGTGTTCTTTTCCTGCAAACGCATAGCTTATCTGAAGTGTTGCAGCCCCATATAACTTACTGGTGGGCCCATTATTTCTATTAAACAATTTCCCCATATTTCTATTACACAAATAGGCAGGAGGGAGATAATGAGGAGTTCCAATTTTTATCTAAATGTGGGGGTGATTGGAAGTCACTGCTGTGTTTCCAGTAGAAGAGGGATATGAATATTATTTTAGGTATAGAGTAGAGAACAGACTGGAGGGATGCAAACGCTAAAGTAAAAAGGCTAACGGAAGGCAAGTGTTAAAGTTAGAAGGTTATTCAAAGTTTTAGAAATAATTTCACTTTTTTTAAAAGATATTTTAAATTTTAAGAATGCAGACGTCATGTTAGGTGACCAAAGAAGTTTCAAGTTAACAGGAAGCTGGCTGATATATCAAAATGATATATTTGCTTTTATAAAATTAATCTCAAAAACTAGAAATGCTCCTTGAGTCCTTTAACATGTTCTTGTAGTTATAACCGCGCTGAATTTATCTAAAGATGTCACGTATATTCTTAGCCCATTCCCTGGCCCTCCTCTTGCTTATCTGTATCACGGTAGTTAGCCTGATTACTCATTTACTGTCACCTTGCATCATGGAAATCTAAATAAAGACCAAAATACTTCTAAGTTTCAACATTGAAACAAATGTAAGCTCTACATTCATTAGAGAAATATTAATAAAACAAGTAAGAATATTTACCCAATTTTTGATGATTCAGTGAGGGAGTGACGGTGGTCATAGCACTGGTAGGTTAAATCAAGAAATAGATGTTTGCAAAGTTAAAATCATAGAAAGCACCTCGTACCACTACACATTTAAAAACCTGCAATGAAAATATGGTGGGTTCGCTGAGCACTTTCCTGCCGAATTGCTCACTGTTGTGCATCTGTACGATTACTGTATACTTTATGAATTTTTATTTTATAATTATTTATATTCATTCATTCATCCATTTATTTTCCAACTCATTTATTCCAGTTCAGGGACATGGATGGTCAGAGCCTATCCCAGCAGTTCAGGGCTCGAGGTGAGAACCAGTCCTGGACAGGATGCCATCCATTGAGGGACATATTCACACATATATCTATACTCACTCAGACTGGGACAATTTAGACGCCCAAATTAACCTAACATGCACGTCTTTGGGATGTGAAAAAACCTGCTGTGCTGGGAGAAAACCCATACAAATGTGGGAAGAACACCCACACGCAAGACAACAGTGGCCCTCAAGCGAGAACAATTTTTTTCTCATTTACATAATAAAATGATATTGAATGAAATGGCGTTATTCAGGGACCTACTGTATCTTACTCCCCTTGGTTAATTCCCTTAGAATTCACTCCTATGCATGTTCCCCAGGTTTCCGTCAATATATATCAGCAACATTCTTCAAGTCTTCTTGTTTCTAAGCTCTTTCTTCAGAAGTCTAGTATATAAAGTTCACCCTTTAACAATTCAGGGTTAGGGTTAGGGATCTTGACCCAATTCCTTTCACCATCCCTTAGTCAAAAAATCCACTGATAGCTTTCGACTCCTTCAGAATCTAACTACTGTTAGCCTACTGCTGATCAGAAGCCTTACTGATAACATAAACAGTTGATTGACACATTATTTTACATGTTACATGTATTATTTTATATATTGCATTCTTACAATAAAGTAAGCTAGAGAAAGAAAATTTTATTTAAAAAAATCATAAGAAATAGAAAATATGTTAAGTGTTCATTAAGTGGATCATCACAAAGATCTTCATCCTCGTAGTTTTCACATTGCGTAGGCTGAGAGGAAGAAAGAGAGGGCTTGGGGTAGAGAGACAGGAGGTGGGGGAGCTCAAAGTGTAAGCAGGAGAGGCGGGCACCCTTGGTGTAATTTTGCAGAAGTACATGGTAATTTCCGTCGGACAGTTTTTGCTTTTTCATTTCTCTAGTATTGTTTCTATACAGTACCAATCCCTCCACCATTTGCTTTAGTTTCAGTGCCCATATCATAGATGAGTCCAGGTCATAAAAGAAGTCAAAGCAGTATTAAATACTTGAAATCCTTCTGCCAGATTGTCTGTTAATCGGTTTTCTAGCACTGCTCCTTCTATCTTTTTTCTCTGATCTTCTGGCACTGGCTCAAAAGCACTCATCTCTATCAAGTTCTCTTCTGTTAGTTCTGCCACTCTGGTGTCTGTTAACTCTCGACTTTCTCCAAGATTCATATCTTAAAACGCTTCACTCCTGATCTTTTTGCCCATATCTACAATGTCTTTCATGATATCCTTGATTGGCTCTGTCATAAATACTGGGAAGCCATGCACGACATTTGAACACAGTTTATGCCAGCAGGAATGTATTGTTTTGGGCTCGATGGCATTTGTGGCATTCTCTGTAATAACAATGGCATTTTCAATGCTATAACTGCTCCAGACATTCTTCATGTTCTCTCTGTTGGAATTATGTTGCATAGCATTGACAATCTTTTTCATAGAGTACTGTGTGTAGTGAGCCTTAAAAATGCTTATGACCACCTGATCTAGAGGTTCAGTTAGAGACATTGTGCTTGGGGGCGAGTAAACCACTTAGGTGCCTTTGGTGTTGAATTCATGGAGTTCTGGGTGGTCAGGGGCATTTTTCAATATGAAAAGAACTTTAAAAGTTAATGCCTCACTGGCAAGACACATCCTGACTTCAGGGACTAAGCATCAATAGAACCAGTGCAAAAAAGGTTCTTGTTTTACAGGCCTTCTTATTGTAGAACCAAAAGATTGACAACTGACATTTATCTTTTCCCTTTAGGGCTTCGGGGTATGGGGGCAGTTCTGATCATAAACGTGAGGGCTTGTTAGAATCCTGCAGTTAAATAAAAGCTACATTTTCCATATGAGATAAAAGGGTAATCTGCAAAAAGTGTAAGGTCTCTTGTGTCTGCTGGCGGAGCTGCAATGATGGTTTGTGAATTTCCTTTTCTTCTTTTACAATGGTCCTTAGGCTGGATTCATTTATCTTGAAATGGCAGAGAACTGCAGCTGTGGACCTCAATCTGTAGTACTTATCAAGCATTTCAACTTTTCTCCTGTAATGTCGTGACTTTTCTCTGCTTCCTGGGAGCACTTCCAGCATCACAAGTAGCATTTCATATAGGTTTCACGGTGTCACTCAGGGTTTACAGTGCTATAGTAAACATGATGAAAAATACACGAGAGCCAGGAGAGATCACTTTTTACCAAGATTCACGATTTACTTGGAGAGGCAAACTTCTCGTGAGGAGATGATGATTGTCACACGACGTACAAGCCTGTACTCACAGCATTTGAGCTCACCACAACAGCAGCAGGAGTTGGCTATGAAATTACTACAGATGTAGTTATGATTTAATACTGCATCTTTAGGTTTCTCTCAGCTGTGAATGGCACCATGTATGGTCTGTATGTTTTTGTGTAAGTTTTGATAAAGTTCAACTTTTTATAATAGATTCGTGTATATTTTATGGTAGTAGATGACAAAATGGACTAGGATCTACATATATTTTATTCATCTATGTTTTACCTAAGTTTTTCTGAATTGTTTTCGATATTTCTAGGTTATACAGCTCATCTATAAGTATTTTCAAACTGTTGCAAATCTGCAAAAATGTTTCTGAGATATTTATTGAAAATAATTTGCATGTAAGTGGACTCATCGTTCACACTCATATTGTTCAAGGGTCAACTGTACTTATCTCCTTGGAGAATGCCGGGTTTAGTCAAGTCAAGAGGAAACAGGGAGTAACTGTGATGTGTCTTGAAGAAACTGAGTGTCCCCTTTTGTATTAGCATTCTTCAGAGAAATGGAACTAATAGATGATCTATATCAATATCTATACCTATGTCTATATCTATACCTTTCTATAGAAAGAGTCCAACATCTCCAGATTGGGTGGGCAGGCTGGAGATCCAGGAAGAAGAGCACATGCAGTTTAAGTCCAATGGCTGCTGCAGCAGAATTCCCTTATGTTCAGGGAAGATCAGTCTTTGTTCAGTCCTTTAACTGACTGGATTAGGTCTACCCACATTATGAAGAGCAATCTGCTTTACTCAGAATCCACTGACTTAAATTCAAATCTCATCTAAAAATATCCTTCAAGTTGACACAAAAAACTAGCCGTCATACCTTTCTCGACATCTGCTAATCAAACAATTTTAAGCCTGTGATTCGAAGGAAGAGCAGGATCCTGAGACTCAACAACAGCATGCTCCTTCCACTAGTGAGGGGGGCTCAGAGTGACCTGAATACAAAATTGTCAGTTTCATCTGGGTTAAATGAGATTTCCTCATTCCATGTTTCAGGTTTCATCTTTTTCAAATGAATGACTCAGATTCACAAGTGGAACTCAGTGAGACTATGACTTCACCTGTTACTGTAGTTTAGCCAGCCAGTGGCAAGTCTGTCCCGCAGACTGTGGCCGAGCGACAAACAAACGGAGTTCGCAGACCAGACACAGGTATTTTGCCTCTGAGCACGGCTAGGGGACCACAGCACTCAGCACCCCTGACGCGAACGTGTGGCCCCAGAGCAAACACCATTTGTGGGTGATTAACATTGTTGGCTCCCCCCCAGTAGGGGGCAGTCCTTTGTGCAGATGATCAAAGGTTGGTTTCTGGAGAAATAGGTAAACAAACTTATCTAGATAAGTTCCTTTGCACTGCCTTGTTATCTGCCCTCTGCCATTAGCTCAAAGTAAGAGGATTAGGCTGCCTCAAGCTTTTGCAAAACCTCCCAGCCTTCCAAAAAGGTTTGCATCTTTCCTATAATTTTTCCCACCACCCTGACTGACCCCCTTCCTCTCCCTTTTCTGTTTTTTGCATCGGGTTTTGTTGATTGAAGAGTACAGATGTATGCAGCAACAGGTTTGTCAGGCGCAGCAGTTACAAGTCGTGTTCCAGCTTTGCTTCCTATAGTTCGTAAATAACATAAGACAAAGATAAGTGTACAGAGTAACATCCTTTTCCAATCAACGAGTGACATATAGTGGTACCTAGTACCCCAGTCCAATGTGTGCCACTACTGAGGGACCCCACTGGGGCTGTGTCTATCCCGTCCAGCCAAGCAGTTCTGTTGTTAGAGGCTGGGAAGGGGGTGTCTGCCCAACTAACAGGGTGGGAAAAAGCAGATTTAGAAGATGGGCTCAGTAGAGTGTAGCAGGTACAGGTAGCAGGCAGAGTGAGAGAATAAGAAAGGTTAATACCCTGCGGGAGTTGCAATGTACAGCAGACAGCACAGCAAGGAACAAGTTATTTGGAGTTCATGGTGTCTGTGTCCGGGGCAGGATTCACTCAGCCTCCTGAGTTGTCTTCTTCAGCATTTCCCAGGAAATGTCAGGGGCTTGTGTCGTCTGAGGAAGCTGCATCGCACAGAGCTGCAGATCCTAAAGGGTCACTTCCTTCATTTCTGGTACCAGGTTGGGTCTCCGCCATGTCGTGGTGAGGTTTCATGCAGGGTGCTAGAATCCAGAGGGCCTGATGGGGTGTGAACACAGGCGTTTCCTCTTCCGCATGTCAGCAAATTGTTTTGACCACACCATATGTCACTATTCACATCTTTTCATAAATCTGCGGGTTTTATGTCTTGAGAGGTTTAGCAAAGTGCTTTTCTATAGCTGATTGAAATTTGTCATTTAAATTTAAGAAATTACGGGTAAATAAGGCTTGTGCTGATAGTGCTGCGGGCTCCTTACATTCCCGTTTTTTTGTTTTCTGAGCATATTTTTAATGGTGGAGTGGGCACGTCCTGCTATGGCCTGTCCTTGGGGCCTATACAGGATACCTGTGGAGTGTTGGATGTTCCGTGTGTGACAAACTCGTTGAATTGTGAGCTGGCATAAGCTGGACCATTATCAGTTTTCATTTTTGTGCACTGCTCCATAAATACAAAAGTTAAAAGAAGATGGTTAATAACATATCTGGTAGACTCTCCAGGAAGAGCATGTGTGCTAATTAGGTGAGAATGGTATCAATGGATACATGTACATATCTTAGTTTTCTAAATTCAGGGACGTGTGTAACATCTGTTGGCCGTAACTGATTAGGTTCTAGTCCTCTAGGGTTAACACCTGTACAATAGGGGGACGTGCCTGTGAGATGGCAATCTAGGCGCTGAAGGATGATTTGTTTGGCTAGTTTTGGGGTAAGCTGAAATTGTTTAGCTAAGTTTCTCCAATTTGGGGGGAACATCGATGCAATTGGGTGGCTTGGTTAAGCAGTGATGTCATAACCTGCAGGTCTGCGTGATCATTGCCATAAACCAGTGGGCCAGGCAGTGAGCTGTGGCTCGAATATGTGTGATAAAAATGGAATCTGTTTGTAGATCTAGCAGTTGCTAACGTTGAAGAAAAAGAGCACGCCAAGTGCTCCAGAGTGGACTTAATGAGGGCTCTGTCGAGGTTCTGCAACAAATAAACAGAGTGAGCAGAGTCACTAACAATGTTGACGGGCTGAGCCGGAAAGGTTTCCAGGGCCAGTATTAAGGCTCCAACCTCAGCTCTCTGAGTGCTGGTAAATCCAGACCGAGAGAGGGAGTTATGTGGTTCCCACCAAACAGCTGCTTTTCCATTTTTACCAGAGCCCTCAGTAAAAAGCATTAACGCATTAGGTATGGGGAGTGAACTACTTTTGTAGGCAAAACTACAGGAATCTGATGTAAGAACTGAAGTAGTTTGTCGGTAGGAAGGACATGCTCTATAGAGCCTGCATAATCAGAGTGCTATCTGAAGATCTAGAGATGGGGAAATACTGCTTCGAATTGCTTTTCACTCAAGGGAATGCTTATGACATCAGGGTCATAACCTAGCAACAGATCGCATCGTCTGCGGCCCGTATACATGACTTTACTAACTAGCTGGTTATAGGGAGATAGTGTTTTTGCCTGGTATGTGAGCAAAACCCCATTCTAGGAAATGTAGCCCTGGGGCCATCTGTCCTAGTAATCCTGTTAGGGAATGTTTAATAGGAAAAATAAAGAATTGTGCTGAATATTGTGGGTCTGTGGGATCCAGCTGCCTCTGAGAAATAGCTTGCTCTATTTCCTCAATTTCCATTTTTGCTGTGGGGATTAAATACCTGGGGAAATCTAGGGCTGTATTGTCTTTTAAGATAGAAAACAGGTTCTATAATTTGTCAATAGTTATGCCCAAGGTGGGGCGAAGCCAGTGAATATCGCCCAGTAATTTTTGATAATCATTTAAGGTGTATAAGTTGCTAGTATTTAATTTAACCTTCTGAGGTCTTACTGAGTGGGAAGTTAGTATGTATCCAAGTTAATTCCAAGGAGAGGACATTTGTACTTTTTCAGACACTATGATTAAACCTCTTAACTGTGTATTCCTTGGACAGAGGCATATCAACTTAAAAGTACTGGCTCCGTTGAGGCTGCTAATAAAATATCATCCATCAAATAAATAATCTTGTAATTAGGAAATTCTTTCCTACTGGGGAGCAAAGCCTGATTTACGTGGTACTGACACGTGGTGGGACTGTTTGGCATTCCTTGCGAAAGCACTTTCCAGTGAAATCCACGAGCTGGCCTTTCATTATTGTAGCTGGTATTGTAAATGCAAATTTTTCTCTGTCCTGTTCTGCAAGGGGAATAGTATAGACGCAGTCTTTAAGTCAATAACGATTATAGGCCAATCTCGAGGAATTGCCGCAGGGGAAGGGAGCCCCTGCTGAAGAGGCCCCATAGGCTGCAGGTTAGCTTTAATAGCCTGTAAGTCACGCGGAAGTCTCCATTTACCAGTCCTTTTGGGAATGATGAGAATGGGCAAATTCCAAGGGCTGTTAGATGGTTCTATATGGCCGGCTTTTAATTGCTCCTCAACTAATTCATGGGGTCATTGTAATTTCTCTCCCCGTAAAGGCTTCTGTTCTACCCAAATAGGACTTTGAGAGAGCCTCATTTGGGGGTAGGGGAGGATAGCAGTAGCCATTATTAGAAAAGGGTTTGCTGTTCATGGAATTCATCAAATCCTGCCCTCCAGAGGAGGTACGGACTGTCTTAAGTTGTTTTAGCTAGCACTGACCTGTCCCATGGGGTCATATGGAAGTTGTCTGCAATGGCTTCAGTTAATCCTTTCGTAAATGGGCTAGCAGCTTGGTTTTCTCTAATGCTCTTTCTTTTCTCTTTATAAGCATCAAAAGAAATGGGTTCATATGTGATTGCCTCGTCCATCTGGCATTACCAGGCAGGCCAAGAGCTCCCCTTCTAACGCTGCTTGCCTGAGACAGGGTCCCGTAGCTGTAGCGTATCCCTTGTCATTTTTCTTGTTTATTGGAGGAGGGGACTTAGGCAAAACCTCTGTTTCTTCTGCGGCACTTTTTCTCTGGTTTTACTCTGGCAATTGTAGTTCTGGGAACACCTTCCGCTACCAATTCTGGGTATCAATATTAGCCTGGGTCAAACCATGGGAGAGAAACCATATCACAGTATGCACAGTCAATTTTAATGTAAAAAGTATTTAATAATAGAAGATTGGAGAATACAAGATGTATTTCTTTAATAAGAAATTAAAAGAACTCTTAAGAATATAGACTCATAGGTATAAACAGCTATTACTTGTAGAGTTAAGATAAGAGATCCAAAGGAGAGATTCTCTCCAAAAGGTAGGTTAGAACCTTGTTGGGAAGTGTAGCAATGTAGCTCCCTACATGGCAGAAAACTTTCTGTGGTGCCTGGAATGTCAGAAGTTGCTGTAAATCTGCTCTCTGAGGTACCTGGGGTAGCTGGCTATAGACAGGTGCTGTGCTTTGCCACGTGCTGCAAAGTCTAATGTGAGAAGCCTCAGAAGCTGTTTATATGAGATGCTGCTGGAACTCTTCTCTAAAGTTCCCCAAGGTGGGTGTCTGAGGAAGCTACTGGCTGCTGGGCAGGTGTGACTAAATTTTAAATATAATGTAATTAAAATATATTTTTTCTAGGAATATACAACAATCTATTAGTGAACAAGGAAACTTAGACTTCATTGAACATTACAATATTAAAGCTTATATCTTTGTTTTAGTTAAGTAATATCATTAAACATAACTAAAACTTGCTTTAACATTGATGATGTTGCCACCTTTGTTCTTTTTGTTCAAGATTGTTTTTGCTAGTCAGGGTTTTTTTGTGGTTCCATTCACTTTAAAAGATTCTTTTTATTTTTTAAAAAATGACATTGGATTTTGCTGGATATGACATTCTGGCTTGAAAAAAAAAATGACACTGGAATTTTGATAGTGATTGCATTGAATCTATAGATCACTTTGTGTTGTATAGAGATTTTTGCAATATTTTTCTAATACATGAACATAAAATGTCTTTCTATTTATTTGTGTTTTCTTCACTTTCTTTCATCAGTGTCTTATAATTTTCAATATATAGGTCTTTCACTTCTTTGGTTAAATTTAAATCTAAGTATTTATTTTTATTGCTGTTACTGTAAATAGGGTTGTTTTCTTAATTGCTTCTCAATTTTCTTTTAGCAATACCAAAAGTCTATTATTGGTACAAATAAATGATACTAATTTTTGTATGTTTATGTTGTTTCAACACATTTACTTCATTCATTGAGTTGTTAGTTCTAACAGATTTTGTTGGAGTCTTTAGCAAATGGAGACAATTTTACCTCTTCCTCTAGGATGTCTTTTATTTCTTTCTCTTACCTAATTGCTCTGCCTAGGACTTCCAGCACTGTGTGGAATAGAGATAGTGAAAGTGGGCGTCCTTATCTTGTCCCTGATCTTAGAAGAAAAATTTTCAACTTTTTCTCATAGAAAATGGTGTTAGTTACAAGTTTGCCATATATGACCTTTATTTTGTTGAGGTACATTCCTTATATGCCTAATCTATTGAGAGTTTTTATTACAGAGAAATATTGAATTTTGTCAAGTGCTTTTTAAAAATCTGTTTGGATAACTGTATGACTTTTTCTTTATTTTCTTAATGTGGTGTGTCACAAGTACTAATCTGAGTATGTTAAACCATTCTTATATCATGTGGATAAATCCCACTTGACCGCAGTAAATGATTCTTTTAACACGTTGTTGAATTTTGTTTACTAATATTTTGTTGAGGATTTTTGCATCTATGTTTTTCTGGGCTTTATAATTCTAATGAAGTTCAGGAATCTTCAGCCAGGGGATATAGTATTAAATATGTAGTATATTCCCAACTTTATCTTTATAATCCATTTTCATGCACACTTACTAACATCTCTCGGAACACTGTTGAGTAAAAGCATTTTTGAAAACAATGCTTTACATAAAAAATAAAAACCTTTGGTTTTTATTAAACACATAGGATATTTGGACTAAATAAGTATTTTTCTACTACTTATTTGGTGAGTAAAATTAATGACTACCACACACACCTAGACACATCGTGAGATGTAGGGCTGTTAATCATAAAAATAACCCAGAAGTTTCTAACAAGACACCAAACACAGAGACACACAGACACACACACACACACACACACACACACACACACACACACAAGGCCATCTAAAAGACATAAATTTCATATTAGTAGCTGATTTCTTTTTAGCACACTCTATACTAGAAGACCATGAAGTTCTGCTTTTAACATTCTAAAGGTAATTGTTTTCCATTTTTATTCTACATGAAATAAAATGATCAATCTTTTCACAGTAGAATACAGTCATTTTCCAGAGTAGAAGTGCTCAGATATTGTATCTCCCTTCCATCTTTTCATGTGAGGTTTCTTGTCATTATGCGCACATAGAGGGAGGATAGCAATGGAAGGAAGCACCAGGATGACAAGCAGGCTCAGAGGGTGTATTAGTCAAGGTTCTCTAGAGGGGCAGAACTAACAGGGTAGATGTATGTATAAAAAGGAATTTATTAACTCCCATGATCACAGGGTTCCACAATACTCTGTCTGCAGGCTGAGGAGCAAGGAGAGCTAGTCTGTGTTCCAAAACTGAAGAACGTGGAGTCCAGTGTTTGAGGGCAGGAAGCATCCAGCACAGGAGAAAGATGTATGCTGGGAAAGTGGGCCAGGCTCTCTTTTCATATTTCTGCCTGCTTCTATTCTAGCTGCTTGCAGCCGATTAGAATATGCCCAGTCAGATTGAGGGTGGCTCTGCCTTTCCCAACCACTGACTCAAATGTTAACCTCATTTGGCAACCCCCTCACAGACACACCCAGGATCGATACTTTGTATCCTTCAGTCCAATCAAGTTGACACTCTGTATTAACCATCACAAGTCAAGTCTACCCCTTGTGAACCTGAACCTATGCACATCTCCTGAGATCATACATAATCTTCAAATAAAGGCAATAATAAGGTCATAATTACACCTAACATCATACAACTATCCTTTATACAACTGGAAACGCACCAATCCCCAACCCAAATACTATGACATAAAGTTTACAATACTTAAATGTTGATGTGCAGTCAATAAATTGTATGTCACATGATAACAGAGAGAGGAAGTAAAATGAAGTATTTTCTTAGTTCCAGTGTATATATGCACAAACGTGTTTGTTTAAGAAAAGAAGGAGGAAATACTCATGACAATTACAATCCTCATTTCTGCAGCGGGTCATGTGGTCGTAGCTGGTATTGATGACTAGCTTCTTCTACTACCCATTCTGTTTTCCCTTTGCCTTCAGCAAGCACCTCAGCAGGTCGTGGGTTTTTTTCCTGGTGGATTGACCCAGATCTTCATTCATTGAAGGGTCTGGGTCATTTGTAGTCCTGCCTAGACTGAGCTGTTGTAGTTTCCCATTGACCTTATCAGAGGGCGTGGTAATACTAAGAGACACACGAATGGATCTCCTGTATTCCATGCGTACTCTTTCTTACCTCTGTTGTGGAGTAGTAGACTGATTTCATCTTGGTCGTCTAGGTCAATGACTCCAGACAACACTGATTCCTGTCTTAGCCTGTTGACTTAAAGGTAGGAGGAGCCGGAAGTGTTCAGGTGGCAATCCCAACTTCCAGTTTAATAGAATTGTTGAGTCTTTCAGTGGGAGCATTCCTCCCTCTGGAACTAAGACATCTGCCTCTGCCCCAGCAAAACATAATGTCGCGGGAACAGGAAGCAAAAGTTTTGCTAGCAGATCACTAGGGGTGATGGTGAGTGGTGCTACTTCCACTCCCACCCCTTGATTCCTGGACCCGTGAATCCTGGCTATGGGAGAAACACCACCATATACTGGATGCTGATTCAGAGCATACACGGCCTTCTGTAGAACTTTGCCCCAGCCCTGCAAAGTAGTGTCAACTAGTTGATACTGGAATTGTGACTTCAAAAGGCCATTCCACTGTTCTATCAATCCAGCTGCTTCAGGGTGATGGGGAAGATGAAAAGACCAGTGGATTCCACGAACATAAGCCGACTGCCACACTTTTTTTTTATAAGACAAGTCTCGCTCTGTTGCCCAGGCTGGAGTACAATGGTGCCATCTCGGCTCACTGCAAACTCCACCTCCTGGGTTCAAGCGATTCTCCTGCCTTGGTCTCCTGTGTAACTGGGACTACAGGTGTGTGCCACCATGCCTGGCTAGTTTTTGAATTTCTAGTAGTGACAGGATTTCACCATGTTAGCCAGGATGGTCTCGATTTCCTGACCTTGTGATCTGCCCACCTCGGCCTCCCAAAGTGCTGGGATTACAGGCGTGAGCCACCGTGTCCAGCCCTGGCACACTTCTTTAGCCATAAAGTGAGTGCCTTGGTCAGAGGCAATGATGCATGGAATACCATGATGGTGCACAAGGCATTCTGTGAGTCCATGGACGGTAATCTTGGCAGAAGCATTGGGTACAGGATAGGCAAACCCATATCCAGAGAAATTGTCTATTCCATGGAGGACAAACTTCTGCTCTTTTCACGGTAGAAGAGGTCTAATATAATCAACCGACCACCAGGTAGCTGGCTGATAACCCAGAGGAATGGCGCCGTGTGGGAGCTCTGTGTTGGTCTCTGTTGCTGGAAGTGGGAACTCAGTGGTGGCTGTAACCAGGTCAGCCTTGGGGAGTCCAAGTCCATGTTGCTGAGCCTATGCCTACCCTCCATCCCTGCCACCTTGGACACTTTGTTCCTAGGCCCAGTGGGCAATGGCAGGGGTGGCTGGAAAAAGTGGCTGAGTGGCTGAGGATCAATACTTTGTGTCCTTCATTCCAATCAAGTTGACATTTGGTATTAATGATCACTGAGGGCAACTGTTTACCATATTGTAGAAGGTGGATGGACACTTTCATAAAAGAGGTGTTTTTTAAAATATAGGTCCAGTAGAATCATCATATGCTACATAAGAGAAACAGTCTATCACAGGGCTACTGTATATGGTTCTGCCTTTAGAGGGGTGCCTTTCATAATGTGCACATTGTCGATTTTTAGATTTCTGAAGAGAATTTTCGGATGACAGTAAAATGCCTTACACCTAGAAAAAAACATGTAATAGAACAATTTTATGACAGATGAACGTGTGTATGTTAAAGAAGAGATATTTTGCACAAAGGTGCCATTCAAAATAATGGCAAAGCTGAATTAAAATTAAAGGGATATAGTTAAAGGGGAAAAAACCACCTCTAAATAAATAGAAATAACGTAAAGGAAATGTAATGAAGATTACATTAGAAATGACATCAATAAAGACTTCCCAGAGTTTTCATAACATTAAAACATGGATGAAACTAGAGGGCATTATGCTGAATGAAATAAGCCAGACACAGAAAGGCAAATGCAGTATGATCTCTTTCTTACTTATATGTGAAGTCTAAAAATAGTTCCACTCATAGAAACAAGGAGCAGAAACGTGTTTAGTCAGGGTCAAAGAGAGGGGGAAATGGAAAGATTTTGGTCAGACGGTACAAACTTTCAGTTATAAGATGAATGAATAGATTCTAGAAAACTAATGCAATAGATGATAACTATATTTCATAATAATGTATTGTATACTTGAAATATGCTAATACAGGAGATTTTACATTTTCTGACCACATACACAGACAGGGAGACATACAAAGATAACTATCTGAGGTGATCGATATGCTTGATTGTGGTAATTATTTCATAATGTATACATATGCTGAGATTTAAAATTACATCCTATCATCAAAATTGAAAGAGCTAGAGGAGGAAGATCAAAAAAACTCAAAAGCTATCAGAAGACAAGAAATAACTAAGATCAGAGCTGAACTGAAGGAGATAGACACACAAAAAACCCTTCAAAAAATCAAATCCAGGAGCTGTTTTTTTGAAAAGATCAACAAAATAGACAGACCACTAGCCAGATTAGTAAAAAAGAAAAGGGAGAAGAATCAAACAGCTGCAATAAAAAACGATAAAGGGGATATCACCACTGATCCCACAAATACAAGCTACCATCAGAGATTACTACAAACAGCTCTATTCACATAAACCAGTAAACCAGGGAGAAATGGATAAATTCCTAGACACTTGTACTCTACCAAGACTAAACCAGGAGGAAGTTGAAACCCTCAATAGACCAATAACAAGGGCTGAAGTAGAGGCAGCCAATCAATAGCCTACCAACCAAAACAAGTCCAGGTCCAGATCGGTTCAGAGCCGAATTCTATCAGACGTACAAAGAGGAGCTGGTTCCATTCCTTCTGAAACTGTATCAAACAATACAAAAGGAGGGAATCCTCCCTAACTCATTTTATGAGACCAACATCATCCTGATACCAAAACCAGGCAGAGACTCAACTAAAAAAGAAAACTTCAGGCCAATATCCATG
>CAUYLG010010007.1:0-63883 GCA_963573385.1 Cacajao melanocephalus
TCTTCTGTTCTTGTGTCAGTTTGCTGAAAATCAGGGTTTCTAGATTCATCCATGTCCCTTCAAAGGACACAAACTCGTCATTTTCTATGGCTTCATAGTATTCCATGGTATACATGTGCCACATTTTCCTTGTCCAGTCTATCATTAATGGGCATTTGAGTTGGTTCCAAGTCTTAGCTATTGCAAACAGTGCTGCAATGAACATACGTGTGTATGTGTTTTTATAATAGAACAATTTATAACCCTTTGGGTATATACCTAGTAATGGGATTGTTGGTTCAAATGGAATTTCTATTTCTAGATACTTAAGGAATCGCCACACTGTCCCCCACAATGGTTGAACTAATTTATACTCCCACCAACAGTGTAAAAGTGTTCCTATTTCTCTACATCCTCTCCAGCATCTGTTGTCTCCAGATTTTTTAATGATCATCATTCTAACTGGCATGAGATGGTATCTCAATGTGGTTTTGATTGGCGTTTCTCTAATCACCAGTGATGATGAGCATTTTTCATGTGTGTTGGCCTCATATATGTCTTCTTTTGTAAAGTGTCTGTTCATGTCCTTCACCCACTTTTGAATGGGTTTGTTTGTTTTTTTCTTGTAAATCTGCTTTAGTTCTTTGTAGATTCTGGATATTAGCCCTTTGTCAGATGGGTAGATTGCAAAAATTTTTTCCCGTTCTGTTGGTTGCCAGTTCACGCTAATGATTGTACAGAAGGTCTGGAGTTTAATTAGGTCCCATTTGTCTATTTTGGTTTTTGTTGCCAGTGCTTTTCGTTTTTTTTTTTAATTTATAAAAATAAAAAATAAATACATAAATAAAAAATCTTTGTAGAGACAGGGTTTCTTCATGTTGGTGAAGTTGGTCTCAAACTCCTGACCTCAGGTGATCTGCCTGCCATGGCCTCCCAAAGTGCTGGGATTACAGGTGTGAGCCACCACAACCAGCCAAGCTTTTGGTGTTTTAGTCATGAAGTCCTTGCTTATGCTTATGTCCTGAATGGTTTTTTCTAGGTTTTCTTCTAGGTTTTTTAATGGTGTTAGGTCTTATGTTTAAGTCTTTAATCCATCTGGAGTTAATTTTAGTGTTAGGTGTCAGGAAGGGGTCCAGTTTCTGCTTTCTGCATATGGCTAGCCAGTTTTCCCAACACCTTTTATTAAACAGAGAATCCTTTCCCAATTGCTTGTTTTTGTCATGTTTGTCAAAGATCAGAAGGTTGTAGATGTGTGGAATTGCTTCTGAGGCCTCTGTTCTGTTCCATTGGTCTATATCTGTTTTGGTACCAGTACTATGCTGTTTTGATTACTGTAGCCTTGTAGTATAGTTTGAAGTCAGACAACATGATGCCTGCAGCTTTGTTCCTTTTGCTTAGGATTGTCTTGGCTATGTGGGCTCTCTTTTCATTCCATATGAAGTTTAATGTAGGTTTTCTCCAGGTCTGTAAAGAGAGTCATTGGTAGCCTGATGGGGATAGCACTGAATCTATAAATTACTTTGGGCAGTATGGCCATTTTCATGATATTGATTCTTCCTAACCATGAGCATGGAATGTTTTTCCATTTGTTTGTGTCCTCTCTTATTTCCTTGGGAAGTGGTTTGTAGCTCTCCTTGAAGAGGTCCTTCACATCCTTTGTTAGTTCTATTCCTAGATATTTTATTCTCTTTGTAGCAATTGTGAAGGGGGGTTGGCTCTCTTTTAATCTGTTATTGGTGTATAGGAATGCTTGTGATTTCTTCACATTGATTTTGTATCCTGAGACTTTGCTGAAGTTGCTTATCAGTTTCAGGAGATTTTAGGCTGAGGCAATGGGGTCTTCTAAGTATACAATCATGTCATCGGCAAATAGAGACAATTTGACTTCCTCCTTTCCTAATTGAATGCCCTTTATTTCTTTTTCTTGCCTGATTGCTCTGGCTAGAACTTCCAATACTATATTGCATAGGACTAGCGAGAGAGGGCATCCTTGTCTGGTGCCAGATTTAAGGGAATGCTGCCAGTTTGTGCACATTCAGTATGATATTCGCTGTGTGTTTGTTGTAAATAGCTTTTATTGTTTTGAGATATGTTCTGTCAATTTCTAGTTTATTGAGAGATTTTAGCATAAAGGGCTGTTGAATTTTGTCAAAGGCCTTCTCTGCATCAATTGAGATCATCATGTGGTTTTTGTCTTTGGTTCTGTTTCTGTGGTAGATTATGTTTATAGATTTGCATATGTTGAACCAGCCTTGCATCCTCAGGATGACGCCTACTTGATCATGATGGATAAGCTTTTTGATGTGCTGTTGCAATCAGTTTGCCAGTATTTTATTGAAGATTTTTGCATCTATGTTCATCATGGTTGTTGGCCTGAAGTTTTCTTTTTTGTTGAGTTTCTGCTAGGTTTTGGTATCAGGATGATGTTGGTCTCATAAAATGATTTGGGAAGGATTCCCCCTTTTTGTATTGTTTGGAATAGTTTCAGAAGGAGTGGTACCACCTTCTCTTTGCACATCTTGTAGAATTTGACTGTGAACCCATCTGGACCTGGACTTTTTTTGGTTGGTAACCTATTAATTGCTGCCTCAACTTCAGCCCTTGTTACTGGTCTATTCTGGGTTTCAACTTCTTCCTGATTTAGGCTTGGGAGGGTGCAAGTTAAAATTTACCACATAGTTGGAAGTAAATCACTCCTCAGCAAATGCAAAAGAACGGAAATCATAACAAACAGTCTTTAAGACCACAGTGCAATCAAATTAGAACTCAGGATTAAGAAACTAACTCAGAACCACACAACTTCATGGAAACTGAACAATTGGCCCCTGAATGTCAACTGGTATAAACAATGAAATGAAGGCAGAAATAAAGATGTTCTTTGAAACCAAAGAGAATGAAGACACAATGTACCAGAATCTCAGGGACACATTTAAAGCAGTCTAGAAGGAAATTTATAGCAATAATGCCTACATGAGAAGCGAGAAAAGATCTAAAATCAGCACCCTATCATCAAAATTGAAAGAGCAAGAGGAGCAAGCATCTTGATTTTTTTATAGTTTGAAAGTCTCTGCCTCTTAGTTGTAGTCTTTTAACCATTAGGCCATTTATATTTAATATAAATATTCACTTGGTTATGTTTGTCTATGCTATTATTATTTTATTGAATCCACCTGTTAATTGTTCCTTTTTTTTTTTTACTATTATTTTTTATTTTCTATTAGTCTATTAGCTATACCTCTCTGGGGAGGAAAGGAAAGCATTTGATCTAACACGTATAACATGTATCTTTAGCTTATGAAAACCTGTTTTTATGTCAAGTAGATGAACCTAACATTAAATAATATCATGCCACCTCACATATAATGTACAAACCTTCTAATAGTGTATTTCCATGTCCTCCTTCAATTCTTTGGGCCATGCTTTTATTTATTTTATTTTACCTATGTTATAAATAAATATCACAATACTATTTTTTAAAAACTTTAAGCAGTTATCTTTTAAATATTGAAATATGTGCAAATGCCACATACTAAAATTTAATATTAAAGATAAAATTATTTATTTTGTGATAAAGTACAAATGTGAATTTTGGTGGTACATAACCTCATAATAAAAACAAAGCTCTCATAAAATAAAAAAAAAAGAAATGTACTAAAAATTGGTTGTTGTGTACACAGAATTCATAACTGCAACCACAAAAATTGTAATATTTATCTACCACAATAGAACTATTGTTAAAATATACAAATATTTTTATATGCAGTTTAAATAATTGTACTGAGTGGGGTGTGTGTGTGTGTGCATGCATGTGTGTCTGTGAGAGAGAGAGAGAGAGAGACAAAGTAAAGCTGATTCAAAAAATAAATAAAAGAACACTAGCATGTCAGTATCATATTCTCTTTTTCCTGATCATTGTCAATACAACTTTAGAAAGGTTTGAGTTTTTTCATAAGTTATTTTAATATTTAGATAATTCATATAAAGATTTTTTTGTACACAGATATGTCATTTTAATTTTTTAGAAATTATTTTATTTTTCAAATGATTTTTGCATAGATAACTATTTTGAGACATGTATCAATATATCAATTATGTTACTCAATACACATTTTAATTACATAATTTTATTTATTTTTAGCTTCTCATTTCATGCTTAACTTTTTTAGCTTCAACAAAAAAGTCATTAGAATTTGATACATGTTATTATTTTAAAAGTATTTTCAAATCTGCTGTTCCTCCTAGCCTGTGTTCCTTGAAGGATAAGGATGTCATTGTATTGATATTTGTGTCCCTACAACTTGGCGTGGCAAGTTGTACTTAGTAATACTTGGTACTAAGTACTTAGTACAAGTACTGGTACTTGGTACTTAGTAATATTCAATGAATCCGATTGAATGGGCAAATCTTCTAATAATGTAAAACTAAAAGCACACAAATACTGTATACTGTCAGTCAGAAGTAATGTGAAACCATTTTTATGTAATTTTTCTTTTTTAAAAAATTTATTAATACGGGTCATCCTCCCATCTTAGAATTATATTTCAAATCATCTCCTATACTCTTCTATAATCTTCTGATGTAAAACAGCTTTCTTGCTCAGATCCCTTTGACAGTCTTCAACCTAACATGCCTTTGATACCACAAAAATTATATCATCGATTGTATCATTACTTTTGTAGATATATTGGAGCATAAGAATCTGTGAAAGCAGAGCTGTGTTCCTGTTCATATCCCCAACATCAAGCATAATACCTGGCTCAGTAATTATTTGGTGTAATAAATAAATGCATATGCATTTTTAAAAAGAGATTTCTATATATCCAGAAGTATATTACAACACTGGCTTTGAGGTTTCCTTACGAAACCATGCATTAAGCAGCTTTGTTTCTCTCCTAGGTTGATGGGAATGTGTCTGTCATCCTGCCATCAAATTTAACCTGACTTGCCATATCATTAGATGTATCCTTAGTAACATAATGAAATTCTAAAGATAGCCACATTTCTGAGTAGCTGGCAGAGTGTGGGCCTAATAATGATGTTGAACATTCTTTATAAAATTGATGGATCCTGTACAAAGCAAGGGATCAATCAAGGGCAAAATTCTCCAGGGTGAAATCCACCTCTAGGTTACCATCTGCATTTCAAATATTTGTTGATTGATTTGACTCTGGATGGGATTTTTCTCACAGGTTAAGTATTTCCATTACCCAACTTGATTTTCTTATAGATAGTAAAGTGGAAAATGCAGTGTCATTTTTTAGCCAATACAAAAATATAAGGCAATAAAGCTGGAAGAGAGGGATCTAAGAAATTGTGAATACCAAATTGGGACCATGACCTTGCTAAGTCTCCTGACACAATGCAAAAATATAAAACTACTTCTTAGAAAAACTATACAGTGCATATTAAAGTCTACTTGTCTTTTTTCATTTCAGAATTGATATTTTCATAGAATTTTGAATATAATTGTTAGAATAAAAATTTAATATTTTGTCTGATTCTAAATAAAGCAGATGAAATATTCGTAGGCCAGTTTTACAGATGAGGTAGTAAACACTCAGGGAACTAATACAAGGGATCAATACAAGTCTAAGTCTCCTGCTTCTGATATTATTACTCATCCAACTGTATGAAATTCAAGATTTTTTTTTGAAAGGCCATGAAATAAACAAGTTTATACCAAAAAGACGACTTTCTGAACAGAAAGGACACATAAGAACTTATGAGTGATTTCAGTATATTTATTCTTTGTTATACCAAGCAATGCAATAAGAAAACTGGAGTGCTTTCTTTTGCTCTTCTCACCACAATGGTAATTCTACTTATCTCTGACTTCAAGTAATCATCCCATATTTCACTTGTAAACTAGATATGCAACAGTTAGGCTTGTGAAATCTGTATTAAGTGATGTGCGTATTTGCAGTGGAATAATACTACCAATTAGACAGAAGCAAAGATAAAATGAGTAAGAAGTATATTTATGGTAGCAATAATGAGAACTCAGTTATATTTTGTAGTAGTTAGTGCCATCTGATTATTTCCTCAACAAACCCTAGGTTGTCCAGAACAGATTAAACCAATTAAAATGTAGTGTAAATATTGTTATGGCACACTTGAAATAAATATCCCTGGCTTCAAAATAATACCATATTATAAATAAACCTTCAGCATAAACTGAAATGACAAATGACAGTTTTGTTCATTCATTTATTCATTCATGCATTCATTTTTATCTATTGTAAAAAGTTCTCTTCAAATTCTTATAATAATGGACAATTTGTTTCTTCCTAGGGTATAGCAAAGCTAGATTTGATAAGAACATGTTACTTAATGATGAATGCTGTGAACTCTTTTAGTGGATTTAGATCAGTGATGAAGATTGATGGTATTGTAAAAACAATTTATAAGTAATATGTAAGGTTTCTCAGATAAGCATACATTATTTTATAATGAATTCAAAGAGATACCTTATATATAATTAGAATAAAACAACATATCTTTAAAAATTGTTTCTAATACATATAAGCTTTTATAAAATTGCATTACTTTTACATGTCTATCTTTTTTTTTCACATTCAGAGTAATGAGAATTATAAGAAAAAAACTGCCAAGGGTACAATTTTATTTGTTTTCAGTAGAATAGAAACAGTTCTATTTTGAAAGTACAAATATGTCACAGCAAATTTATTTTTAACTTAGTATAACAACCAGATAGAAAAACTCATTTTATTAGAAATAAATTCTACCATACAAAGTAAAGTCACTGGCATAAAAATAGAGTAAAAATTAGATTTTATATTTTTGCTAATGTTCGCTCTATTTCTTATGTCAATGATTTTACCTTCTATTTTGAATATATTTCTAAAAAATATCTGGTTATCATAAATTAAAAGTACATTTGCAATGACATCAATTGCATATGGAAAATTTACATAGGTGAAATTTTAATACTTATTTTTTACATTTTTACTTTCCAAATCAGAAGATTAAAAGGTTTTATGATTTTGCAATATGTTGGACATGGTAAATTGAGGAACCTGCTTGATATCTAAGTACAGAAGTTAAATAGGCTCTTGAAGAGAATGGTTTGGAGCTCAGAAAAGAAGTTAAAGCTGGATATATAAATTTCAGAGGCACCTAGCTAAAAATATTTAAAATCATGGTATTAGATGACGTTATCTAGTGAAAAATTGTGGAAAAAAGGAAGAAGAGCATTCAGGACTAATTCCTGAGGTACACCAGCCCTCCATCTTCAGATTATCAAATAACGAAAGCAAAAGATACCAAAAGAGAGCAGCAAATAAGCCAGAAAGAAAACCAGAATAGGCTGATGAATTGGAGGCCAAAAAACAAAAAACGAAGAAACAGCACTTGAAGAAGGAATAGTCAGCTCCAATAAATGTTGCTGAAAGGTTTTTGAAAGAAAGCACAGAGGTTACCACTGGATTTGGCAGCCTGGATTTAAAAAAAAAAAAAAAAAAAAAAGGAATAACTGACAATGAAACTGGAGACAATTGTATGGAAACATCTCTCAGGTTATATATTTAATAGATTTTCTATTTAAGAAAGCAGAGAAATGTGAAAGCAGCTGAAAGAGAATGGGAATATTATAAAGTTTTGTTTTTTTACTTAAGAGAGATGATATAAACCACAATTACATGCTGTTGAGAATGATCCAGTATAGTACCGTACATGAGACTGAGAATGATGCAATGTGCTGGTGATGTAGAGGAGACGAAAAATATTTGGGAATGAAGTCCTTAACAGTGTATAGTATCAGCAACACAGGAACTGGGTTTAGCTTTTTATAGAACAAGGGCAAATTCTCCATTTTAAAAGATGAGGAAACAGAATATGGATGTAAACACCAGTGGGATGATAGATTTGATGGTGTTAAGGAGAGTGCTTCTATCTTACTGCTTTACTCTTTCAAAAAATTATAAAGAAATAAAACAAAATAAGAAATGAGGAAGAGAAAGAGTGAAAAAGCAGTTGGAATGGAAATGTTGGTATCGTAGTTACTTTAAAATATTATTTGGCATATATTTGGCATATATATAGCTAAATTTGGATATATATATGAATAAATTTTATTTATATTATTTTTAATAACCACAAATATAACCTTGCATCTTTCTTTTCTACTTTCCTTTATAGTAAAAATGTAGGCAGCAAGATATTTTTGTTGTAATAAAGGGATACAAATAGTTCAATATTTCTTGCCTTTCCATTTCAACCCAGGTCTGATTTTTTAAGTTAATTCTTTCATCAATAAACAGCTGTCAGAGTTCCACTAGTAGGATATGGCTTTGTATTATTTCTGGTAATGCGATAGGTTTGTGCTGAGACAACACACTGTAGTGATTAAGAGTCCTGCTGTTTGAGTTTAAATTCCAGCTCTGCTAAGAACATGCACTTAACATCTCAGGCTCATTTTATCCATTTAAAAATAGGGATGACAATACCACTTTGTAAGAATTCTGTGTTTTAGCTTAAGAGTGTAAACTAAGCTACTAGTTAAGTGTTTTGCCCACTATATGCTCTAAATAGAGATAGTAATCATCGCTATTATTATTTTATTGGTCTTTATTCTAAGTGAATTGCCTTTTATAAGTTCCTCTTTTTTTCTTTTTTGAGAGAGAGATTCTCGCTCTGTCACCCAGACTGTAGTACAGTGGTATGATCTTGGCTCACTGCAACCTCTGCCTCCCTGGTTCAAGCAATTCCCCTGCCTCAGCCTCCAGAGTAGCTGGGATTATACGTGCACGCCACCATGCCCAGCTAAAGTTTTTGTATTTTTAATAGAGATGGGGTTTCACCATGTTGGCCAGACAGGTCTCAAACTACTGACCTCAGGCAATCAGCCCACCTGGGCCTCCCAAAGTGCTGGAGTTATAGGTGTGAGCTACCACACTGGCCATAAATTTTTCTTTCTTAGATAAATAGTCTGTATTTAATTTGACATATAGCAATGGAACCCTATAATAAGGCTATAATGTTGATATCTGTGCAAATATTCTTTAAGAAATTAATATATTTAAGCTGTCATAAATGTGTAGGTTTTTGAACTACTTTAGTCAAAATAATAGGTAGATAGTTGCTCGTCTGATTTTAAAATGACACTTAAAGATTAATAGCGTGTTTCAGAGACTTCCATTTAAATAATCGTATCACTGAGTTTTACGCTCTATTCAACACTTAAGCACATTTAATTACAAAGGTTCTATCACTTTTATTTAAGAAATGTTCTTTGGATAGGTCTTATACCTGCATTTGTACTTTAACTGTCCCTAAGTAATTATATGATGTTGGGAAAGCATCTTAGCCTTTTTAAGCCTCAATTTTCTCAATGGAAAAATATGGGTAATAATAGTACTCAGACTTCCTGCAAATCGAGATGTAGCTTATAGCTTGGCATTTTAAATGTAGAAATTGCTCAATAAGTATTACATATAAGCATTATTAACTATTCACATATGCTTCTATTTATATACTCTTTCTGTGTGACTATTACTATTTCTACTGAATGATAAGCTAATTTTAGGAGTGTAATCTACAGTTGTGTAACAGACTAGCCACTTGATAAATCCTAGACTAACCAAAAATGTAAATGGCCAGCTCTTTTGAGGTGAAGAAAATAAGAAAGGGAAATCATCTTTTATTGACAGTTTCATGGGATTTTACAAGTCAAACACAAATTACATTTGGATGTTATAACATATAAGCCAATTATTCACTTTCCAGAATGTTCATTTTATGATATTACGGGTGAGACAAAAAGGTCGTTAAGTCCCTTTATCTTTGTTGGAATTTCTGCTTACTTTGCATATTTATGTTAGGAAAAAGGAGGCATGAATGGCAGACTTAAAATCTAATAAAACAAAGATATGGATATTCATTTCACCAAATAAATTTGAGGCAATTTGAAATAAAGACATTTAGTAAATGGGTGAACTACCCATGTTAATACACTGGTAGTCAGTATACTATTTTCTGATTTATATGTTTTAATTTTTACGTATTTAAAATAGTTAATAAATTAAAATACTTAGTTGTCAAATAAGTCCTCATTCTATAGAAACATTCTATATATTGTTCCAGAACAGGAGAGGATAAAGATGATCAAACTTCTACTTAAAAATTTATATAACAATAATAAAAAACAAAATTCAAATAAGGATCATATATTTTGAGAATTGTATGCTTCAAAAAAATTAGAAGTACATATAAAATAAAATTATTAATCTATTTAAAAATACATGATCAATAAAGTTGTTTAAATATTATATAATTGCCTTTTAAATTATTCTAATTTTGTAAGATTATCTGAATTCTAATTTGAAGAAATATATAGCATATATCCTTTAATGGTTATTTTCTTAAATGACTACAGTTTCTATTTAATACAGATGAAGAATGATTGATGCTAAAATTACTATAATTTTGCCTACCTACAACAAAGAGTATAAACAGTATGAAAACCAAACGTTGAATAAAAAAAAAAAAAGACAATAGCATTTACAGCAAGTAATTGTTCCTGTGTGTATTTAATTAATTGCTTTCAGAACTCAAGTAATACCAAGAGGAAAAAACTTTCTTTGGTCTTTCATTAAACCCCATAATTCTTTCTTGTGATAAAAAATCTTAATTTGTTTATTAAGTGAGAGAAAAAGGAACTTGAGAGATTTACCCCTCTTCTCCTTCAAGTCAACTAAGCCCAAAGGCAAATGTTTATTCTCACATATTATATATTAGCTGTCATACCAAAACCTTATTTTAGCTACTACACCCTACTTTAAATCTTTCAGCCTGGTAATTCTGACAGCGGTGTAAAACACTTTTTTCCTGTCATACTCAGCTTTTTTTTTTCTTGTCATACTCAGCTGAAACATGATGATACTGACTGGTTTCATTTCAATATGTTTTTCTAATGTTGTTACACAAACATTTTTATTTTTAAGAATGTACATCTTAAGTTGAAAGCCTCCTGTAAACAGAGTCCAGCACGTTGGAAATCTCAAACAAAACTGAAGTATTTTTCACAACCTTTTATATTATTCCTATTATTCAATTTGAAAGCTATAGCAGTTTTCACATTTATGTCACTTCTTTCTAATAAAAACATCCAAAATGTAAACCTTGTATGTCAAACATCACTCTCCACTTATAAAAATCAATCCATAGGTGATATGGTTTGGCTCTGTCTCACCTCTAATTGTAATCCAAATCTCATCTCTAATTGTAATCCCGACATGTCAGGGGAGAGTCTTGGTGGGAGGTGACTGAATCATGGGAACAGACTTCTCCCTTGCTCTTCTCATGATAGTAAGTGAGTTCTCATGAGATCTGGTTGTTTGAAAGTGTATGGCACTTTCCCTTTCACTCTCTCTCTTTCCTTCTCTGCCATGGTTAAGACGTGCTTGCTTCTCCTTTGCCTTCTGCCATGATTGTAAGTAAGTTTCCCAAGGTCTCCTAGCCGTGCTTCCTGCTAAGCCTGCAGAACTGTGAGTCAATTAGGCCTTTCTTCTCCATAAATTACCCAGTCCCAGGTAGTTATTTATAGCAGTGTGAAAATAAACTAATACAATAGGTCAATTTTAGTTTTAGTGGAAACCATTCCAGAGCAAGTCAAGAACAGTTTAATGACTAAGTTACACACACACACACACACACACACCCCATTTTAATAAAAGATCTCTATCCATAATAATTGCTCAGATTCTGTGATGCCTGTTGCTCTGTTTAGTGCTCTGCTGAGAAACATTGATGGATATTACAAAACACTTATAAATTTAGTGCAGTGGCACAGTCATGGCTTACTGCAGCCTTGACCTCCTAGGCTCAAGCTGTCCTCCCACCTTAGCCTTTCAAGTAGCTGTGACTGCAGTCATGCACCACCATGCCTGGCTAATTTTTTTATTTTTTTATTTTTTGTAGAGACAGAGTCTCACTTAGTTTCCCAGGGCTGGTCTAAAACTCCTGAAATTTAAAAACCCTCCTGCCTTGATGTCCCAAAGTGCTGGGATTACAGATGTGAGCCACTACGCATATTGTCACTTCAAGAATGTTATATAAAATAATTAAACAGTATATAATATTTTGATATATTGTTTTCACTCAGCAAAATTCCCTTGAAATTCATCTAATCATATATAGAAATCATTCCTTTTTCTTGCTGAGTAACATTCCACAGCATGAATTTACCATTGTTTAAACACTTACCTGTTTTTTTGTTGTTGTTTTGCTTTGTTTTTGTTTTTGTTTTCTTTTTTTGAGATGAGGTTTCTCCATGTTGGTCAGGCTGGTCTTGAACACCTGACCTCGGCCTCCCAAAGTGCTGGGATTACAGGCGTAAGCTACCGCATCCAGCCCAACCATTTATCTGTTGAATGACATTTGGGTTGTTCCGAGTTATTAGCGATTATGAATAAAGTTGTTGTGAATATCTGTGTATAGGCTTTCATGTGAATGCAAGTTTTATTTTCTTTTGGATAAATGCTCAAGAGTGCAATTGCTGGAGTGCGTGGTAAGTGCATGGGTAGTTTTATAAGAAAGTGCCATAATCCTATCCAGACTGATTATATCACTTTACATTCACACTAGCAATGCATGAGTGATCCAGTTTTCTCCATAATCTTGCCAGTATTTGTTGTTATGTATGTTTTTAAAAATTAGCCAATTTGAAATGTATGTAGTAATATCTCATTGGGGTTTTTAATTTGCATTTCCCTATTAGTGATGTTGAACGTCTTTTCATGTGTTATCTGATATTGTTTCCATTGAAATGCCTTTTGCTCATTTTGTAACTGGATTGATTGTTAATTTACTTCTTCTTTTTAGAACTTTGAGAGTTCTTTATATATTCTGGCTATAAGTCCTCTGTGGATATGTTCCAAACAAATATATTCTCCCAGTACGAAGCTTTCTTTACATACTCTTCAGTGTCTTTCACAACACATTTAATAATGTTGAGTGAAACTAGTATTTGGCAACTAAAATGCTATGCCACTTCTTCAAGTAAATTAGCACATAAATTATTTTAAAAATAACAAATAAAAGTATGTATTGTATAGCATTTAAAAATTGACCCAACAACATTTAAAATTAATTTTCTAAAACACATGGATATATGGAAATTGATTTTTGTAGTTATCAAAACTAAAATTTTGTCTCTGTCTTTTGATAGGTTCTGTTGCCACTGCGTGTCGTGACCCAGGGGTCCCAATGAATGGGACTCGAAATGGAGATGGAAGAGAACCTGGGGACACTGTCATTTTTCAATGTGACCCAGGATATGAACTTCAAGGAGAGGAAATAATAACCTGCATTCAGGTAGAAAATCGATACTTCTGGCAGCCCAGCCCACCAGTCTGTATAGGTATGAATTAAAGAACAACTAAAATTTTATGTGAACATAAAACAATGGCTAAAAACTGGTATTGATGTTTAAAGAACCATATTCTAGAATAGATTCTATATGAGAGTCTAAGATTTCAGAGGACTGTTAACCTCCTCAAAATGTACAAAATTATAAAATTATTATTTTTCCATGGCATAAAGACTAATA
The DNA here is from genome assembly GCA_963573385.1 of Cacajao melanocephalus. NCBI lineage: Eukaryota > Metazoa > Chordata > Mammalia > Primates > Pitheciidae > Cacajao > Cacajao melanocephalus. The sequence goes on from CAUYLG010010007.1 coordinate 13,547, forward strand.
ATTTCATTAATTTTTCAATGGTTCTAAGATTCTAAAAGAGTTATGAATCAAAGCTTTTGAAAAATTCTATCACCCTTTATTTACTATGTAATTGTAGTTATCCACTGGTTTTAAATTGTAAAGAATGGATTCGGACTCCATATTAAAATGGGTCATATTGATCTTGCCTCTAAAATGGTTATTTCATTTAAGAAAGAAAATATTATCAGAATCTGTTTCAGAATTTCCAAGCTTCGTCTTTCCGTTTAATTAATGTAATCTGAAAGAATATCAGTATTTATTTGGATGATTTAAGAAGTTGTAGCAGTCTGGATGATTCTTCCAGCTGTCTTTTGTCTCTGTGCTCTGCTATTGAATCTCCAAGTCAGGCTCTAGAAAATTAAAATACATATTATTATTGGGTCTGAGAAAGACTTAGAGGAATGTCCCACTTTTTAGAATAAAAATAGTTAGAAAATCTGCTATATAATGAAACTAGTTTAATCTTAAACTTTTTTGTTCTGTTCAAGTGTTTTAGTATTTGTGTCATCTTGAATTTACAATACATTTTGAACAAACTATGTTTTCTCTATTGAAAATTTTAATTATTTACATATTCTCTCTCACTACACTGTAAGACTTGGGAGAAGATTCCATATCTTGTTCATCATTGTGTTTCTTATAGAATTTGGCACATGCAACTGTATTATGTTTTAGAGGGAGAATCTTATTTTTTTTCACTTATACCTAACTCATAAATTTCATAGTGATTTATTTTTGAAAGTCCCATGGAAATAGGAAACGAGTTTTAGTTCTTCAGTCAGAAGTGAACAAACACAAACATTCAATTATTCAGATTTATTTTACCCCATCTTGTAACTCCCCAAACAAAATTATAAAATCAAATTCATTAGTCATTAACTGTATCTCAGGCATTGTTCTAAATAGTGGGAAATTAGCAACAAAACAAGACAAAAGTTCTCTGTTCCTATGAACTTACTTTCCAGTGAAATAAAAACTAAAAAAAAAAAAAAAAAAAAAGTTTTACATCATACTTTCTCTATTTTATAAGCTGGATTTTATAAACACCGAATGAACCAAACAAACATAAAAAGACCCAAACCATCAGGCAGTAGACAGACAGTTCCAGATCTCTGCTATAAAAAAGAAGGCAGATGACAAAGAAGCAAACTTATTAGAGACCCTTTTATAAAGCATGAAATAATGGCATAGGTTGAACAGTTCAGATTTAGCTGTATCTCCCATTATACTTTTTCTATTCACACAAATATTGTTCATGTACCACTGTAAGATTCTAAATCAACAAACATCAATTAATTACATTTACTGTAAGTGCACTCACAAGATCAGGGAAAAACCTGTTAAGAAATGTTTGCAAAGAAAGAGAAATAATGTTTCATTTTTGTTTCAAAATTTTCAAGTTTGTTTACTACTAAATTAACCTAAACATTTTCACTTGAAACTTCTCATTCTAATTAATTGGAATTTGACCACATATCTCATGAAGAAAATATTTACGTAAAGAGGAAGTTATAAAACACCAAAATCTTACTGCAGAACTTCTTGCTTTATTGTGATGTTTACATTTGGCTAAAGGATATTGCTTATTAGAATTACCAGAAGGGGTAACTTATGCCAATTGTTTTTATGTAGAATCTTAAGATATTAAATGGCTTATGCTAAAATTCTAGATAACACTAAAATCCAAGATGCAAAAGATAAAAATGTTCTGAGACCTGCTGTTTTAAATTTCCATTTTTAGACAAGAATACAGGTTAGCTAGCAAGTCCTATTCTAGAAAAAGAAAAAGCTGAATACTAAATCTTACTTAAATTAACCAGTTTGTGTGAAATTTTTGTGTAAATAATGATACTGTGTATTATTTTTGGTAGAAAAGATAGCTTGAGGAGAAGATATAAATTAGAGCCTCTCTGAGGAAGAAAATAACCTTTAAAGAAAGTCTGCAAAATTGCTAAGGCTGCAGAAAGCATGACCTCTAAAACTGATAAGAAAGAACTTCATGATTGGAAATACCATGCCAAAGATTAAACCCTGAACTTCTTAGAAACTCCATAATTCTATGTCTCAGACCCCGGAGCATAAAGCATTTTGCTTGCTTGCATGTAGAAACAGTCAGTCTTATAGCAAGTACCAAATAGAAGGATGTCATCTTTATGAGTGTTAATAGAATTCATTCCAACAAAATTGACAGTGTGAAAATTACTTTGACATTGCCAGTGGGAAAGTAGCAGCCTTCAATATGAAGGTATATAAGAAAGACATTAATGTGAGTGAGCTTTTGAGAAAGAAAGACGACACAAATAAAATTGAATTTGAGAAAAAAATTAAGAAGATTGTAAAATAGTTATCAGTAGTTCATGCCAATGTAACTGCCTTAGAAAACACTGCATTCAGAACAAACTATTAATGTTAGAATTATGCAAAAACTAACTGAAAACTTAGTTCATGAGTCTCCTGGAGGCAGTGTTGAATCTTAAAACATAAGTTACAGTTATATAAATGTAGAAGAGAAACAGACATTTCAGGAAAAATAAATAAAATGAGCAAAGTCATGGAAGAACAAGGAAATATAAGCAGTATGATAGCATTTTAGTATAATTTATATATATACATTGGTGGTTGATGAAATTGGAAAGGCTGTAGGGCTCAGATCATGAAGGCTCTGTGGGATTTGGGACATTATATTTTAGGCAATGTGAAACACCTTTAGAATTTTATGCATAGACTTAGTATGATTAGATGTTTTCACTGGGAAAAAATTAGGGAATAATTATTTCAAGTATCCATTGTAGTAATTCAAGAAAGAGAGAAGAGTTAGACCTAATGGTAGTAGGCAAGAAAAGAAGGACAGGTTGAAAATAGCTACACAGTGGAGTCTTGGCAGGGTTTCTTGATGGATTGGATATAAAAATGCAGTGAAAAAAAGTGAAGACTCTTAGGCCTGTAGCTTGGGACTACAAGTAGATGGTACTGGTCATCTAACAATTTAGGAACCCAGGAGAAGCAGCAAATTCGCTTTGAGGTTGAGTATCTAGGATATTCTGTGTTTGATGTACCAATAGACTACAGAGAGAAATATCCAGTAAACACTCTGGTGTATGGTTTAGATTTCAGCCAAGAAATCTGTAGGAGGAGACAGAAAAAGGTGTTATCAGTGTATAAAAATTAGAAGATAAATATCATAAGTTTCATATGGTCAGCAAGGAGAGATATAACAGTAGAAATTAAGAGAACTAGGTAAGGAACTCAGGAGATCACCAAAATTCTAAGAAGAAGTAAAGGAAGAAGTGCATGATAATAAAACTGAAGTCTGTATAAAGACACTAGAAGAAAATCCCAGAAACACTAGTTTCTAAGACTCCAGAAACTAGAAAGGTGAATTGAAGATAAAGATGAACAATTAAGAATGACTACAGATATGAAGAGAAAGATAAAAGCAGCAAAGTCTTTATTATTATTATAAATACAGAAGTCAAGTATAAGCTAAGAAATGTTTGTATTGGGAGCAAGGTGGCTAAAGGAGATGGCAGTGGTTGAGAAAAGAATGAGAGGTAGAAAGGACCACATAAAGACATCTAGGCACAGTGGCTCGCATCTGTAATCACAGCACTTTGAGAGGCTGAGGTGAGTCCATCTCTTGAGCTCAGGAGTTTAAGACCAGCCTGGGCAACATAGTGAAACTCTGTGTCTCCAAAAATACAAAGATTAACCGTCTGTGGTAGTGCATGTCTGTAGTCACCGTTACTGGGGAGGCTGAAGTGGGAGGATCACCTGAGCCTGAGAGGTCAAAGCTGCAGTGAGCTGTGATGGTGCCACTGCACTCCAGCCTGGGCCACAGACTGAGACCCTGTATCATTAAAAAAAAGACATCTAATCTAGACTCTCTAAGTAGTAGAAAGATTATTGTGTCTCCTTAAGCATAATTTAAAATAAAAATAACTTGAAACCTTAAGGTAATTTTTCTCATGATGAATACCTTGGCACTTTTCCTTGAGAAACAACATAAGAAATATTTTTCTGCTTTGGTTTTCTGCTTTGCCAGTCTTGTTAGTCATCTTAATTTGTCTCAGGTGCATACAGCACAGCGGTGCAGAAAGAGACAATGAGAGTAGACGTCCCCTTCAAAAAGCTTAGTTATGCCAAATTAAAAAAAAAAATCAGAACTTAGTAAGAAGAGACTGATTCAAATTGGATTATTGCAAAGGGAGGGGCAAGGAAGGGACAATTGCAATAGAGAATACTAAGTCTGTAAGATCTGCACCTATCTCAGGAGTTAGACAGAAAGGGTTTTTTTTTTCTTTTTTAAAGAGAGCTAAACAAAGCTAGAGAGAACCAGGTATGAAGTCAGAGGAAAGGGCAGCCTAATAGAATAGTAGATCAGAGAATACTGTACTTTAAATCTAGCCTGTTCTCTGGAAATATCCTGTACTGTCTTAAGGCTGAGAGTGGGACAAAGTTCAGGAGCCTAGAAGAAGGCAGGAAACATAATCAAAGTTTGTTTCATAAACTTTTTATTTAGATTAATCAGTGAGCCAAGCAGTTCAGCTAGAAGCAAACAATGGGAACTGGCAGGGTCTGTGTCTTGCCATAAACAAGAGAGTAAACAAAGACTGCTTACCTAAGTCATGATAAATGAGTCTTATCTAAATCATATGAAGCGGGGTGTTTCCTTACAGTAAGCCATTTTTCTGTTTTTTTAAAAAAAGTAAGTAGGTCATAGGATACTTTGTTTTATTTTTAAGATTAAAGAAACCTGAGCATGTTTGTGGATGAAGTGGAGGAAGCCTGGAACAGTAACAGAGATAAATAATTGAACAAGTGGTTTGAATAAGGGAGAGGGGTTATGTGACCAGGTTGAGGGTGGTATCTTGGTTAGAAGGGACTCTATCCTGGGATTGTAAAGAGAAATATTCAGGAGGCATTTAAGCTTGGAGATGGAGGACTGCAGAATATTGAAGCAGTTTATGTCTAATCATTTGATAATGTGCCACAAAAATATACAAGCAATAGGAAAGTAGTAGTGAATGTATTAAGTCAGAGCAACTAGATATTCTCAATATAGTAGGAGCTGAGAGAATTTTCTGAGTGAACGAGGCACTAAGACAAGAGTAGCAGAGGGGCATGGAGGAAGGCAGTAACAGACAACAGACAGTGGCAAATTTACCAAATTGTAGTGATGATATTGCGCATCTCAACTCATGCAAAGAACAGAAATGCTGAAATGTGCCAGAATCAAAATTCTTCTCCTTACAAAACCAGTTTTATGCAGTCCAAAAAATTTCATTTCCTTTATAACTGAATGCTCATGTTTATCTCAGAAAACTATAATTTCAAAAACCAGGTGAGAGAGGAATGCTAATGTACTGATTATGTGTAGGAGAAGTCATGAGAATGTGAAAATCCTAATCTTAATGTCTCTCATGTGCGTGTCTGTATTTCCCACTCTCCCATGCCACCACAGAAGACCTCCATATCTTTCTTCATTTCTTGTTCTGTTAACATACAATTTCTTGAACATAAACTCTGTTTCACAAACTTCAACAGTAATCCCCTAAAGAATCTATTCTTTGAGTTTCACTGACAATTTTTTGAAGCTTTCCATCAAAGTGTTATGAAAACCTTTGCTTGAAACTGCAATAACTGTACTAAATACATAAAAGATGACAGGAAAGACATGAAAATAAGCTGTATATCTCATATCTTATTGTTCCATTTATTATTAGAGGTTTTGTTTTGCTTCGTTTTGTTTCTAATTTTTAATCTTCTGATTTTTCCTGGTAACCAGAGGAAAATCATCTTTATCACTTTTTTCAATGTTTTCCTTTTGACATGGAACAAAATAATAATAGAAAGAGAGAGAAGTATATATGCATTTTTTGGTCTCTTGAAGCCAGTAAAGCAGCTAAATTTTATGTATCCATGTATGTTTGCATGCATGTATTTAATAATATAATGGCTTTCTTGAAAGATAATGCTGTATCCAAGCATCAGGTACTATGAAAGTCAGGTCTGTACACAGCTTGATAAACCCTTTTGGAGAAGTGATTTCAGAAATATTGATAGCCAATAAATTGTATTAATGTTTAAAGAGATTGTATTTATTTTTTGTTTAAAGCACCCTGTGGAGGCAATTTAACAGGATCTTCAGGCTTTATTCTCTCGCCAAACTTCCCTCATCCATATCCACATAGCAGGGACTGTGACTGGACTATCACTGTCAATGCAGACTATGTTATCTCCTTGGCATTCATCAGGTGAGTTCTTATATATTTCCACATTTAAAATATATATACTTTTGGCTATTTTACTTTAGCATTTGTGCTAGACAATATTTATTTCTATATATAGCATTTTTATTTTTTTTTACTAATCCTAGGAATAATACTTGCTCTAGCTCTGCCACTGCCATTTGTATTACCTTCGGCAAGTTATTTGAGTGAGCTTCCATTTTCCCACATGAAGGTAATAGCCGGTATCACAAAATCTGGCCTCTTTTTCTGAATATTTCATTGGACGTGTTAGATAATAGCAACTGAAAGATTTTCTGAGTGGAAAGCTCCCCAATCTTTTTTGTCTAAAGTTGATGCAATAACTATGTTGACCCTAGTAACACAATTTCTTTTTCTGCCACCAGTATGTTAAAGCTGCTTAGTATTTATGTAAAATGTTAAGCCTAAATATACAATATTTTTTAACATATTGAGGCCAGTTTTTTCCTAAGCAAAGATAATCTGAACTCATGAAACTTTAGCAAAATTGTAAATAAATAAAAGTTTTATTTTTGTAATTTGTAGTGGTACATTGCTAATTGGTAATACCAAAGCAAACACAATGATAATGTGATAATGTTAGTTTTAAGCCAAGACCCTGTTGTAAGACAAGGGAAGTACTATTATTATTTTCATTTTCCCGGTTGAGGAAACATCAATACAGGCATTAGAAATATAAAAATGGATGATACAGGGTTTAGTTTACTTATAAAATTATTCTAGTTAACAACTTGAGGGTAGAAGGATATATTACAAGAAGTGCATGACCTAAATTTCATTTCTAGCTCTATTATTTATTATGTGGCCTTAGGGAGACCACTGACTTTAAAGAGCCTTAATGTACTCATTTGTAAAATGAAAATCATAATCTCTTCCTTATACGGCAGGACTATTGGCAAGATGAATTAATATTTATTAAAACACCTTGTAATATATAAGGTAATATTAGCATGCACTTTCAGTTTTTCAGGAAAGAGAAATCATAACAACTAAGTCTCTAAAATTTTCTTAAAAAGAATATTTTTTGTTTCAATTTCATTTTCAAAGAAGTTACAATATTTCAAGTATTAATTTAGTCTCAAACTACAAATTAAAAAGAAATATACTGTGTTCCATTGTTAAATAAGCTTTCAGCCCTCCATTCGTAATAAATACTACTATGTCATTTACAAAGCCCTTGTTTCTAGTGATTCTCCCAACGGAGATAGAAAAGGAAGTTGTAATTACCATCAAAGATTAATGTTGGAAGAGATGAAATTCAGAGGTTGTGTTTTATCTCAGAACTAGGGTAATAAGTAATGAAATATGGCTTAATCTTTGATTTCTGTTACATTATTATACTAACATTACCAATTCAGGCCTCAGATCCACTGAAAAATTTCAGGATAAGTTGATTGAACTACATTTTTGAAGCTACTGAATAGATTAAAACAAAATATGATAGCATGATGGTCTCCCAATTTTCTTTTGTTAGAGGGGCCCATAAGTATGAAAAGTCTGGAAACCTCTGCACTATCTCATTCTTTCTTAACCACACTTTATGAACAAGTAAACTGAGTAGCTGGACTCTTCTTGTACATGCATATGTAAAGGATGAGAATTGTGGAAAGTTAACTTCTATAAATTCTGTAGGTTCAGAAATAATACGTTTCACCTAACAAATCTTTTGTTTAGATGCAGGCAAATATGATAAAACTTAACGAAATAGTTTTTCTGCTGATGGATGTTTAATAATGGCAGGTTTTACTGGTTTCATTTTACATCATGAACTGGTTGACTTTTCTTGCTGACCTAAATGAATCTATCCTTTTACCCATGTTTCCCTATCACAGTATGAGTTAGGAAATAGAGAAATTGATTGCATGTCTCCTGTCTTCTAAATATATGGGTTCCATAATCATTGTGGTACAATTGTTATACATTTGAAGATTATTAAGGCAAGTTTATTATGCAAATCTTAACAATATTAACACAATTGATTTGAATCAATTACATGCTAAAATATCCTTTTCACACATTATCTAATTCTGACAGTGTATTGGTTTGATGTCTCCTACATTAAGGTTCCATAAGAAGAAAATATATTTACTTTCAGGAAAAAGAATGCATAATACAATGTGCAGTGCTTCATTTGAGTAATTTAAATGTAAATGACATATTTCAACTTTTGATACCAACTTTTGTTCATGTCTGATATGTAGAGTTGAATTTTTTGAACATTGAAAATGCTCATAAGTTTTGGAGTATTATTGATGAAGAAAAAATAGTTTGCATTCTTGTAATGCAAAATACGTGAATGAAAAAGTGAATAATAACTTACATAAGAATATGTCAGTAACAAGGGAAGAAATAAGGCTTCTTCAACTTATATCCTCTAACTCCAAATCCTGTATCTTTTCATCCGCTAAACTCTGTCTTACAATCACTTATATTTTTTTGCATACAATGCTAATTTAAAAATATGTAAAATATTGTTTTTTTTTTTCTTTTTCCTCTGCTTGATATTCATATTAAATGTGTTGTTTCTAGGAGATTTTTTTATATTAGCTTATTTTGACAGTGTCTTTTATATTTTTAAATACTGAATTAATATTTGATTATAAAACTATAATGGTTAATAGCCTATTAATAATTATCCTACTTCCATATCTTTTTTCTTTCTTTTTTTTTCTTTTCAGTTTTAGCATAGAACCAAATTATGACTTCCTCTATATCTATGATGGACCAGACAGTAATAGCCCACTGATTGGAAGTTTTCAAGACAGCAAGTTACCAGAGAGAATAGAAAGCAGCTCAAATACCATGCATTTGGCTTTTCGGAGTGATGGATCTGTTAGTTACACTGGATTTCATCTAGAATACAAAGGTAAATATGAACATTCCATGTTAGTATCATGATTTAAATTATAGGTTTTTTGTTTTTTATTTTATTTTATACAGGAGAATAATTTGTTATGCCCCATTGTTAGTGGTTAGTTTTATGTGCTTTTTTAAATGCAGACTATGTACAGTTCATCTCATTAAAGGGTTCACACTGTAGACTTTTCTTATTAGTGAGAAGGAAATTAGCATTTCCCTAATTACTACCAAAGGAAATGTATCAGGCAAACAAATTAACAATTAGTATATTGGAGGAGTTGGCTGGAGCCACACAATATTGAAAAACAAAAAGTAACAAAAAAAGCCTCATTTTTAGAAGCTGAAGTTTCAGTCAAATACCTTCATTTGGAGACCACTTTCAATGATAAAGGGAACAAAGTAGAGGATAATTGTATTTCAGAAAATATGTAAGCTGGGTGCCATGGCTCATGTCTATAATCCTAGCACTTTAAGAGGCCAAGGCAGGAGGATTGCTTGAGCCTGGCAGTTTGAGACCAGCCTAAGAAACATGGTGAGAGCACATCTCTACATTGTTTTGTTATTATTAGTCAAGAGGGGTGGCATACATCTGTAGTACCAGCTACTCAAGAGGCTGATGCAGGAGGATCACTTGATCCCGGGAGATGAAGGCTGCAGTGAGATATGATCATGCTACTGCAGGCCAGCCTGGGAGAGCAAGACCCTGTCCCTAAGAAAAAATCTACAGATGTTTAAATATGCCAATATTCATAATAGGGGGAATAAATGATAGTTATAATGTTTTAGAATACTTCTGTAATTGTTTAAATGAATTATGTTAGAATGCCTATGTATATTTATAAATGTATTTTTCTAAAATTTTATAGTTTATGTCTATAGAAACAGATTTAGATTCAGGTTGTGTAAAGTTTAAATTTATGTTTCAATTATTGAGATCATGAAGGGCATGCTGATAATTCACCTCATTATCAACTGATTTCTGAAAATACATACTTTGATTTGTTACCACCTTTTGTTTAATATTTTCAATAACTGAAAATTATATAGAATAATGAACGTCAATGCATCCACCTGGCAACTTGACAAAAATTAACATTGTGCTGTATTTGCTTCAGATCTCTTTATTCTTGTCTTAAAAAAATCAAATATTACATATACAATGGAAACTCCTTTTGCATTTGCCAAATGAACAGGGATTAGTCTCTTCAAGGCTATCATAAGCGGTCACGATAAATTTCACAACATGACATGGGTAAGGAAGACATTTTTAGGGAAATGAAACTCACAGGTTGGCACGAAACGGATGCTTGGAGTCCTCCAGTATCTCTGTCGTCACTTATAACTGTTTGCCAGGGCAAGGGTATCTGCTGGACATAAACATGTTATAGTTTTCATTCCCATGGAAAGATTGATCCCTCTGTAAGTCTCTCATTTCACAAGGAAAAGCAAGAAAATGGCCTTGTCAGTAGGAAAATACACAGGCTGTTTTGCACAGACAGTGAGGTTTGGGATGCTGGCTGTTTATTGGGGTTTTCTGCAAATGCTACCTGCTCAGAAGATGCTTGGGGGAAGTTTAGACCTTGGGATTGTGGGTTAGAAACACTTTTAGAGAGAGTGAATTTGACCACAACACCACTTTAACCACCTGGTAGATAATTCCCTTACCATTTGTGAGGACCTGGCTAGACATTCCTGCTCTTTTCATTCTAGTATCCCCCCAATCCTGAATTTGATAATTATCTTTTCCATGTATGCATGTTTGCACGTATTTTTGTATTTCTTATTTTCACATAAATTTTATATTCTTATTATGTATGTATCCTTCTGAAAACTGATTTGGCCCCTTCAGTGTTTTTGAGATTTATCAAAGTTAGAAACATATAACTTTAATTTATTAAGTTCTTTATATTACTGTAACATGTGGCTACATCAAAGTTAATCTATAAATTTTTCTGCTGATAGACATTTAGATTGCCCGAGTTTATTACTACCAGAAATGAATTATGATGAAATAAGCATTCTTTTACAGTTCATCTTGATCATATCTGTGAGATTCTTTTTAGAACATCTGTACACATGAGAGTGGGATTACTGGGTCAAAGGGTATGAACCTCTTTAATGTAACTCTGTACTGCTAATTATTCTCTGAAGAGGCCATACCAATTTAAACTCTCAAAAATCAAAGGATGAGAGCTTCAGAAATTCCACAGTTTTTAAAAACTAGTGCTTTTGTTAAATTTGAAAGTTACTAATCTTATTAAATGATACCTCATTGTTTTTATTGCCTTTTCCCTTGTTACTATTAAGTTGAGCATCTTTTTCCTATTTTGCATACTGAAGTTTCTTTTTCTTTTCTTGAAATAGAATCTTGCTCTGTCACCCAGGTTAGAGTGCAGTGGTGATCTTAATTCGCTGCAACTTCCGCTTCCCAAGTTCAAGCAATTCCTGTGCCTCAGTGTCCCAAGTAGCTTGAATTATAGACATGCACCACCTTGCCTGGCTAATTTTTGTATTTTTAGCAGAGACAAGGTTTCACCATGTTTACCAGGCTAACCTTGAACACTTGGCCTCAAGTAATCTGCCCACCTCAGCCTCCCAAAGTGCTGGGATTACAGCTGTGAGCCACTGCCCCCGGCCTGAGGTTTCCTTTTAAATACCTGAATATTCCTTTCATTGAACATTGTTTTTCTAATTGGTTTCCTATTTCTTTTCTTCTTTGTAGGGAATCTTTGATGTATTATGACTATTAATCCTTTAACTGTTATTTATGTTGTAGTAAATATCTTACCACTACCTTTGGCAAATATTTTCCCTTTATTTCTGCCTTATCTTGCTGTGCAAATGTTTTAAAAATCAATATCACAATATTTAATCCTTCCTTTTCTTAAAGGTTTGTGCTTTTTATGTCTTGTTTTAAAAAATTCTTCCTTACTATGAGTACTCATAAAGACAGTTTCCTAAACTTGTATCTCAAGTTTTAAAGGTTTGCTTTTCACCTTTAAGTCTTTCATCCATTTGAAGTTTATGTTTGTGCAAGCTAAGAATCTAATTTTATTTTTTCCATATGGATAATTGTCCTAGCACCATTCATGGGCAGGTATTGCTATTGCTGTCAAATATCAAGTTTCTATGTCTGTTTCTGAATCCTCTATTCTGTCCCACTGGCCTCTATTTCTGTCTCCAGGCCAAGACATCTCAGTTGACATCTCATACTTCAATTCTAGCAAAGTTGTTTAACTCAGTCGTTATAACTTTTTTGTAAAGTTATTTTTTTTTTTATTATCTACATGGATAGTGACAGTTATTTCATTCAAACCTGTACGTAATTCAATTCTTTTTCTTGACTTAATGCTCTTTATAAAGATTTAGGTACCATGCCAAATAGCAGTGATAGACATTATCTTTGTGTCATTGCAGATTTTAAAAAGAACACACTTTTTACTTTAAAGCTACCATGGCTTTACAATAAGTCAAGATATCAATCAAGTAGATTGAGTACACCACCTTATATTTTTTCAAAATCATTTTGGTGTTGTTAAACTTTATAACTTGTTTAGATTTTAGAATTAAGCTTGTTTTATCCATTGAATTTGATAGGGATTGCATTGAACTTATAAACTTTTGTTAATAAATTGAAGTATGTATAATTTTAAATCTTTCCATCTATCAATATGGCCTATCTCTCAATTTACTCATATTTTCTTCAATTCCTTTCAGTAATGATTTTTAACTTTTTTATAAAAGTTTTCTCATCTTAATCTTAAATGTCTTATATTTCCATTGTTAAGTGATAACCTTATTAGAGTTTTTGGTTGTTTTTAATAATAGGGCCACAGTAAATTTTTATAGTGTTCTAGTATTTAGCAAAGTTACTTAACTCACTAGTTATAACTTTTATGTAGAGTTTTTTGTTTGTTTTTTGGAGTTTCTATGCAGATACTGACAGTTCTTTCATTCTAATTTGTGCATACTTCAAATCTTTTTCTTGAGTTAATGCTTTTAATGAAGATTTAAGAACCACACCAAATAGAAGCAGTGATCAACATTATCTTTGTGTCATTGCTGATTTTAAAAAGAATAAATTTTTTTACTTTAAGGTATAGTTGGCAATATTAATAAGGGCTACATGTTTTAGTTTTTATTTATTGAGATACATTTCAAAGTAATTTGTACATAAAAATTATTTACTTCTACAAGTGAAGAATTCTACAAATTACCTAACATAGCAATGTTAGGTAATTTGCCAAAGTAATACAGCAGAGTTATAATTTAATTCAAAGTGGGTTTCAGAGTCCACACACTTCTCCAATATAGTATACTACCCCCAAGATATTGTTTATCAATTATAAGAGGTTCCCTTCTATTCTCGGTGTTCTCAAACATTTTAATTAAAACAGAGATTGAATGTTATCATTTGATTTTTTTTTATCAGCTATTGAAAATATCATGATTTTCCTTTGTGAAACTCCTATTGTGGAAAATTATAGTTGTTTAATTTTTAATTAAGCCATCAATATTTGAGGGATAAAACGAGTTTGTTTTTTTTTGGTTTGTTTTTAATATATTTGGCTTATTTCAACACACTATTATTAATTGTTTTAACTATGGTATATATTGCCACTGAATTATTACTATCTATTACAAAAATGTATTATTGAAGTGGTGTTGTTGTCTGAGGTAAATACCCGAGTTCATCTGGTGCCAAGCAGATTAAGGACAGGGACACACATGAGAAGTAAGTTTAGGGGTGGAGGTTTAATAGGCAAAAAATAAATAAATAAATAAAAGACAGAGAGAGAAAGGAGGACAGCTCTCTGTTGCAAGAGAAGGAACATCCTAAAGAGGAAAGTAGTCCTGCTGTTGACTGCATCAGATTTTATAGGCAGGCTTTAGGAGGTGGTGTCTGAGTTACAGAGGGCCTACAGATTGGTTTGACCATGTGTGACTTTTAGTGTACTGGGAAGGCTGGTTGCCCCACCCTATTCTTCTTATGCAAATAGGATCTTTGCCTATCAGGGGCTAAATTGTCTTTTTACTGTACTTGTGGTTTGGCAAGAGGGCAGATAGAGTCCCCATTTTGGACAAGCCTAGTCCCAGGTAGCCTTTTCCTATGTGCACAACTATAGGCATTTACCTATGCAGGCTTCTGGCTTGCTGGTCTACGTGTGCAGCTTGATTTTACAGGCTTTTCTTTGTTAGAAAAGAAAATGATTTGGGTCTGGATCGACAGAACTTGCAGAGGCTGAGGTGGGTGGATCACTTGAGGTTAGAAGTTCAAGACCAGTCTGCCAACATGGTGAAACCCCATCTCTACTAAAAAGACAAAAATTAGCCAGGAGTGATGGCGGGCACCTGTAATTTCAGCTACTAAGGAGGCCAAGGCAGGAGAATTGCTTGAACCCAGGGGCGGAGATTGCAGTGAGCTGAGATCCTGCCACTGCACTGCAGCCTGGACAACAGAGTGAGACTCCATCTCAAAAAATTAAAACAATTTTAAAAAAATAAATAAAATTATTTGGAGGCTACCTTTTGTTAAAAGGAAAACCTTACTGAGGACTTCCTTACTATCTGCCTAAATAATTTCTTTTTAACTCCTGTATCATTATCATTGATTTAGTACCCTCTGATTGGGCTAAAATTTTTCTTCCTTATACTGTCCTTTTCTGGTTTTGATATCAAGATTACAATACTTGACTAAATTTGGGAGCATTCTCAATTTTCTAGTGTAGAGGATAATTTGTATAAGATAGGATCATCTCTTTCTTATATGTTTTCTAGAACTTCACCGTAACACTATGGACCCTAGTGATTTAAGGTGGTGAAAGTCTAATGGTTGTAAATATATTTAGATTTGCTTTTTCATCTTAGATTTTTAAAAATCTTTTTATAAAAACTAGTTTCTTTCATCCATGATTTCACATTTATTGACACGAAAATATTCATAGTATTATCTTACTTTATTTGCTGCTGTATGTTTTTGTTTAATAGTTTATTAATATTGCTTTTATCTACATTGTTTTTTCCCTTCTATTTTCTCTAGATTTGTTTATCCTTTTTCTCCTTTCTTAAGATAAATACTGCTTATTAATTTGCATTTTTTCTCTTCTAGTATGAGCTTTTGTATCTACAAATTTTCCTTTAAGAACTTTTTTTTCAGCATTTTTTATTTATTGTACTTTAGGTTCTGGGGTACATGTGCAGATCATGTGGGATTATTGCATAGGTACACACATGGCAATGTGGTTTGCTGCCTCCATCCCCACATCACCACATCTGGCATTTCTCTCCGTGTTATCCCTTGCCAGCCTCCCCACCACCTGCTGTCCCTCCCCTGCACCCCCAACAGAACCTGGTTTGTGATGCTTGCCTCCCCATGTTCATGTGTTCTTGTTGTTCAACACCCGCCTATTAGTGAGAACATGCAGTGTTTGATTTTCTGTTATTGTGTCAGTTTGCTGAGAATGATATTTTCCAGATTCATCCATGTCCCTACAAAGGACATGAACTCATCATTTTTTATGGCTGCATAGTATTCCATGGTGGATATGTGCCACATTTTCCTCGTCCAGTCAATCATTGATGGGCATTTGGGTTGGTTTCAGGTCTTTGCTATTGTAAACAGTGCTGCAATGAGTGTATGTTTGCACGTGTCTTTATAATAGAATGATTTATAATCCTTTGGGTATATACCCAGTAATACGATTGTTGGGTCAAATGGAATTACTATTTCTAGGTCCTTGAGGAATCACCACACTGTCTTCTACAATTGTTGAACTAATTTACACTCCTACCAAAAGCGTAAAAATGTTCCTATTTCTCCACATGCTTTCCAGCATCTGTTGTCTCCTGATTTTTTGAGGATCGCCATTCTAACTGGCGTGAGGTGGTATCTCAATGTGGTTTTGGTTTGCATTTCTCTAATGACCAGTGATGTCGAGCATTTTTTCCTATGTTTGTTGGCCTCATATATGTCTTCTTTTAAAAAGTGTCTGTTCATATCCTTCTCCCACTTTTGAATGGGTTTGTTTCTTTTTTTCTTGTAAATCGTTTTAGTTCTTTGTAGATTCTGGATATTAGCCCTTTGTTAGATGAGTAGTTTGCAAACATTTTTTCCCATTGTGTTGGTTCCAGTTCACTCTAATGATTGTTTCTTTTGCTGTACAGAAGCTCTAGAGTTTAATTAGGTCCCCTTTGTCTATTATGGCTTTTGTTGCCAATGCTTTTGGTGTTTTAGTCCTGAAGTCCTTGCCTATGCCTGTGTCCTGAATGGTTTTGCCTAGGTTTTCTTCTAGGGATTTTATGTTGTTAGGTCTTATGTTTAAGTCTTTAATCCATCTGGAGTTAATTTTAATGTAAGATGTCAGGAAGGGGTCCAATTTCTGCTTTCTGCACATGACTAGCCAGTTTCCCCAACACCATTTGTTAAACAGGGAATCCTTTCCTCATTGCTTGTTTTTCTCAGATATGTCAAAGATTAGATGATTGTAACTATGTGACATTACCTATGAGGCCTCTCTTCTGTTTCATTTGTCTATGTCTCTGTTTTGGTATCAGTATCATGCTGTTTTGATTACTGTAGCCTTGTACATTTTAAGCTGCTATGCAAAAGTTTGGATATGTAGAGATTTATCATAATTTTATTCTAAATTAGTTCTAAGCATTGCATTATGATTTTCATTTGCTGAAGTGTTGCTTAAAAGTATTTCAAACTATCAAAATACAATTTTAATCTTAATTTTAATTTTTTCTTATATATACATATGTAAAGGATGAGAATTGTGGAAAGTTAACATCTATAAATTCTGTCGTTTTGGAAATAATAACTTTCACCTAACATATCTCTTATTTAGATGCAGGCAAATATGATAGAACTTGACAAAATAGTTTTTCTGCTGATGGATGTTTTAATCTGTAACTTTATTATAAATTTTTAATTTATACTTGCATTGATCAAATATGTATGATTCTGATTCTTTGGCATGTCGTACATAGGATTTGTTTTGCGGTCCATTATATGGTCAATATTTATGTTCCTTGTGTACTAGGAGAGAAATTTGTATCATATAATGAGTGCAAGTTTTTATATACATCCAATAAACTCCCTAATTATGTTGTTAAATATTCATATTCTCACCATTTTTTAACCTGCTTAAACTAGCAATTATTGAAATAGTTGGGTAAAATATGCTATTCTTAATTTGCCATTTTTCTTCAATTTTTATTTTTATTTTTATATATTATGAAAGCTTGTTTTCTGGTGCATATAAATTGCATTTTTTCTGTTTTTTTTGATACCTTGGATTTAGTATATTTATACTTATTAGCCTTTTTCTTTTATTTTTTGCTTTATATTTCTTTTGCTTTTTCTGTATTCCTAATTTCAAAATCTTCCACCTGCTATCAAATAATCCCAATATCTGAACTTTTGTGCTTATTTATTCACTTATTTATTTTTAAGTTTACTTAATATGTGGGTCCCCCTCATTCCAGTTACCCCCTACACATATTCTAAAATACAAGTTTCTTAAGAAGAAATACCTTATCTGTTTATTCACCACTATATACTAAGTGCCAAGAATAGTGTCTACACACAGTAATGATTCAATAATTATTGGATTCAATAATTATTTGTTACTTGAGCATTGTAAAGAGGTGTCTTCTGTTTTAAAATCAAGTCATAATTTGAATATTAGAATAATAACATCCTTTAAATGTAAGAAACCTTAGATATGTATTCCTGTTCCACATTTTATAAATGAGAACTTGACTTTGAAATAGCTATTTATGGCCTGGTGAGGTGGCTCATGCCTGTAATTCCAGCATTTTTGGATGCCAAGGCAGGCAGATCACCTGAGGTCAGGAGTTCGAGACCATCCTGACCAACATGGAGAAACCCCATCTCTACTTAAAATACAAAATTATCTGGGTATGGTGGCATATGCCCGTAACCCCAGCTACTCAAGAAACTGAGGCAGGAGAATGGCTTAAACCCAGGAGGTGGAGGTTGTGGTAAGCAGAGACTGTGCTATTGCACTGCAACCTGGGCAACAAGAGTGACACTCTGTGAAAAAAAGAAAGAGAGAAAGAAGGAAAGAAGGAGGGAAGAAAGGAAGGAAGGAAGGAGGGAGGGAGGGAGGGAAGGAAGGAAGGAAGGAAAGAAGGCGGGAAGGGAAGGAGGGGAAGGGAAGGAAGCGGAGGGGAGGGGAGGGAAGGGAAGGGAAGAAGAAAAGAAAGAAAGAAAGAGAAAGAAAGGAAAAGAAAAGAAAGGAAAGATAGAAAGAAAAAAAGAAAGAAAGAAAGAAGAAAAGAAAAGAAAAGAAAAAGAGCTTATGTCCACAAGCTGAAAGGCTCATACATATGACCTGTTGAAAAAAGAAAGCAAGAAAGAAACCTTATAGTAAATCTGCAGAGATAAAGTGAGGTTCTATTGTGAATTAGTATTTAGTAAAATTATCACCACAATAAAAGTTGCAGCAAGAGTATCTCACTACCAATCCAATGGTAGTTGATCCTTACTGATTAAAACTTTCTTTCTTATGGAAACTGGTCATGACCTTATCATGCTTTCTCTAGGTCACACTCCATGTAGCCCTTACTAAAACTAAGTAGTTAAGCAATTGAGATAAAACCTGTTTTCCATTACCTCAGCTAAATATATGTCCCTCCCTATTTCCCTAGCTTGATCAATTTCAAGGTTTCATCGTTTCTAAAAATGTAAGATTTACGTTGCCATAGATAACTACAAATGTAATTTTTTTAAAAAAAAAATATTATTTAGTATACACTTACTCTACTCTAGGTTCAATGATTAGCCCTTTTTAATGCATGATCTCTATTCTTCCCATGCCTACTCATGAGTATAAATGTCTTTTGTAACATGAGTAGACATGAGAAGGATAGAGATAATACACATATAAATGCAATAAAACATAGAACAGCCTTATAACTATTGCTATCCCTGTTTTACAAAGGACAGAATTGAAAATCAAATTGTTAAAATGATTTGCACAAGACTACATAATTTATTAATACCATTAACAATAAAGTCAAAAAATATATAAGTATAGGTAGAGAGAAATACATGATTATCCCATCAACTACATTCTTTTTCCCCACCCACCATCTTCACCTACTATACCAGTACCCATTTGCTCACAATTCCACCAGGTCTTATTTTTAGACCCCAGATGATATTTCATTACAATAATACTCCCGAGATCCAATTTCATAAATTCTCTAAACTGGTCCTCAAATCCCTTTCTGTTTATGGGAAAATCTCATTGCCCATTTCAGGGACTCCAGGGTCTGTCTTACCAGCTTCCCTATTTCCTATTTTTATTTCAATAAATGTTTCCTCTCTAATTTTCCAGTTTCTTAAGGCTAACAAAGTGGTGCTGATGTTTATAATGATCACTGAAAAACAAACATCTCATTATTTTCAAGACAGAAATATGCACACCCAAATGCATGGACATATAAATTGAGGCTCTAGATGGTAAAAATAGTTTTCTTTGTCTTTTGTAACATATAGCACATACCTTGACTTAAGCATGTTGGTTTCTGTAGCACTTAAAAAGTAAAGTTATTAGTGGTTTTTTTCTTTTTTTTAATTTTTACAGGTTCATAGTAGGTATATGTGTGTGTGTGTGTGTGTGTGTGTGTGTGTGTGTGTGTGTGTATATATATATATATGTATGTATGTAGAGTACATGAGCTATTTTGATGCAGGTGCACAGTGTGTCATTATCAGGGTAAATGGGGTATCCATCACTTCAAGCATTTATTATTTATTTATGTTACAAACATTCCAATTATACTTTATCAGTTATTTTTAAATATTAAAACAATGAATTATTGTTGACTCTAGTCACCCTGTTGTGCTGTCAAAGACTAGATTGCTCTTCATTATATCTAACTTTGTTTTTCTGCCTTTAACCATTCCCACTTTCCACCCCTCACGCTTCCCAGCCTCTGGTAACTGTCATATCTCTACCAGTTAAATTGTTTTAAATTTTACTTCCCACAAATAAGTAAAAACCTGAAAAGTTTTTTTTTTTTTTATTTTTGTGGGTACATAATAAGTATATACATTTATGGAGTATGTGAGATATTTTGATACAGGCATACAATGTATAATAACCAACATCAGGGTAAGCGAGGTATCCATACTTTCAAGTGTTTATCCTTTTTGTTGCAAAACAATCAATCTATACACTTTTAGTTATTTTTAAATGTACAATTAAATTATTATTGACTATAGTCATCCTGTTGTGCTATCAAATACTAGATCTTATTCATTCTTTTTAATTACATTTTTTGTACTCATTAACTATCCACACTTTCCCCCCAGTACTTCCACTACCATTGCCATCTCTGGTAAACATCCTTCTATTCTCTAACTCCATCAGTTCAATTGTTTTTAATTTTTAGCTTCCACAAATAAGTAAAAAAATGCAGTTTGTCTTTCTGTACCTGACTTATTTCACATATGGCCTCCAGTTCCATCCATGTTATTGCAAATATTTCATTCTTTTTTTATGGCTGAATACTACTCCATTGCACATATATGCCACTTTTTTTAATATATATATTTGTCTATTGATGGACACTTAGGTCGCTTCCAAATCATGACTATTCTGAATAGTACTACAGTAAACATGAGAGCACAGATATCTCTTTGATATACTGATTTCTTTCTTTTGTATATATACTAGCAGTGGGATTGCTAGATCATATGGTTGTTCTATTTTTAGTTTTTTGAGGTAACTCCGTACTGTTGATACTGTTCTCCATGGTGGCTATACTAATTTACATCTCCCTTAACAGTATATGAGGTTTGCCTTTTCTCCCATTCTCACTAGCATTTGTTACTGCCTTTAATTAAAAATTAAGATATGTTTTATTGTTTATGTTTACTTCTACCTTCAATAAAATATATATAGTATACATACAAAAATCTATATTCAGCAAAAATAATTTAAAAAATAAACTAAAATATTTTAGATGCAGCAGATCTAAAAATATATCTTCTGATAAATTTTATTTGGAGACTATAAGGAGGCAAAATAATCTTTTACCGAATATCTGTTTGGTAGGCAAATCACTATTAAGCAGATAAAATTAATTATGCATAAAAATAATGCTAATAACTTGTCATAATTTTTATTATAATTTTTATTCAGAAACTAAAATCATCTTCTCACCTACTGCCTAGACATTTGTGTAAGTATTCTCCAGGTGTTTTTGAAATTTCCGGGTGTAATTGCTATGGCATATGTGGAAATAAACAAAGTCAATATTATTCATAGAAAGCCATTCACCAAGGATTTAAAGCAATATGTTAACATAATAATGAGATAAGAGCATTCTCTCAAGTTGAGGCTAGCAATGTAAAATTGTTGCAGAGACAGTATTTTTAAATTTGTCAAACATGTTTCCCTTTCCTCAAAAAACAGGATATGTGCATTATAGTTTCACTGATATTTTATTGAAACTTTGGGGAAAACTTCAAAGAAGGAGAAACCAAACTTTTCAAAAGATTAACATTAGGAGAATAGACTTGTCAACGAGATTAATCCTTTCAAACAAATTTAAATCCCTCCTTTACCCTCCAGGGACTGAGTTCAATTTCACGAAGCCCAGCTATAAATGTTAGGTTTCTGTTCTGTCTAAAAATTACATTGTGTTTTCTTGCTTAAGGGAAAGTACAATGTAAGGTTTTATTTTTATAAATAAACAAATCAACCCCTGCATCACTAAAGCCCCATTCTTAGTGACCAAATTAAGTAGTCATCCTGCTGGTTCTTCCATAAAAAGAGTTGTCTGAATATTTTATATGAAGGAAATGTATTTCATGGTTCGGGATGAAATTTTTATAGAACAGATTGAGTATAATATATGGAATGCAAATTTTGTTTATATGTATAAATATGTGTATATATATGCTTAGATAAGATCAAGTCATTTAGCTCTGGTTTGAAATTCAGGAATCACGTTTATCCTACTTGCACATGTCAGCACACCTCCTGCCCTACATGCTTCCCATTGCATTTTCACCTAATCTACTCCTTATTCTCTCAATGCTCACTTTAGATACGTCTTCTTCAGGGAGG
Source organism: Cacajao melanocephalus (assembly GCA_963573385.1). NCBI lineage: Eukaryota > Metazoa > Chordata > Mammalia > Primates > Pitheciidae > Cacajao > Cacajao melanocephalus. Next base: position 35,808 of record CAUYLG010010007.1, read on the forward strand.
TTCCTGAATGCTTTCCTTTATACAGCATTCCAAAATTCCAAGTCTTTATTTAATATAATTCCTATCTTCACAGACTGTAATTTCCATAAACACCAGAACATTTTCTGATTGTCCACTGCTACATTTCCAGAGTTAGTAGGGTAGTGAGCCCTTAAGTATTTGTAGATAGAAAGAAAGAAGGAAAGAAACAAAGTGAACCTTCTTCATTTCTCTGATATTCTATCAAAATTATTTAAATGTTTGGTTCCACCATTTCCTCTCTAGTTGAATTGGAGAAATTATACATAGTATTCTTCTTAAAGCACAAATTTCTCATTATTTCTTATAAATGTTAAAGTACCTTAAACTCTTTGCAAACTTTTATTAGTGAAAGAAACATATTCTTCTTGGTGTACTTAATATATTTTGATATAAAAATACGTTTGTAGTAGCCAAACACCAAGACATAGTTGACTTAAATTCCAAAGATTCTATGACTCATATTCAGAGATATACCCACTTTCTGATTCTTATTAACACAAAACAAATTCTAATGTAGAAAAATCACTACATTTGTTTCGCTGATTTATTGGTAATGGCCTTTACATTGTATATTTATTATTTCTTAAGTAATCAATAATTACAAAATGGAGATAATTGTAAGGCCTCATTCAGATTTGTTAATAACAAAGAGTTCTAGTACCTGTTCCATAAGATGAATAGCTAATCTTTCTGTTTCTCTACATGTTTTCAGAATATTATGTCAGTCTCTTTGTTCATTATCTGGGTACCATAAAAACAATACCTCTGTAGTTAAAGAATTTTATTTTTTCAATCTGTCTGTTCTAGCTTTGAAAGTGTTTGGCATAGGGATAGATAATCTGTCCAAAAATACTGTGGTTTTGAATTTTGTGAAGATTTTTTTGCTTTTTAAAATGGGGAGACCTCTGAATGTGGGGAATGACTGGAAGAAATAGAGTTAGCAAAATGATTGCAGGGCAGAGAAATAGAGCTGTTTATTTTGCCCTAGGTGGTGAAATGAACTGAGTTCAACATAGGCAGAAAAACCACTTCTAGATTCAGTAACATGAGATAGGCATTACTTGTGGGGAGATCTTTTTGTTTGAGATAAAGTCTCGCTCTGTCGCCAGTCGCCAGACTGGAGTGCAGTGGCGTGATCTCGGCGCACTACAACCTCCGCCTCCTGGGTTCAAGCAATTCTCCTGCCTTAGCCTCCCGAGTAGCTGGGACTACAGGCGCACGCCACAAAGCCCAGTTAATTTTTGTATTTTTAGTGGAGACGGGTTTTCAACATATTGGCCAGGATGGTCTCGATTTGTTGACCTCGTGATCCGCCCGCCTCAGCCTCCCAAAGTGCTGGGATTACAGGCGTGAGCCACCGCGCCCGGCTGGGGAGATCTTTTAAATAAAGACGTTTTATAAAGGATCCTGCTTTTTTCCCAAAGTAATCATTTATAGTATCTACACGTGGATTATAGCACATAATACTTATAACACATTCTAAAACCCTAGGTTTGAATATATACACTAGATACGAAGTTTAATGAGAAGATCTATGAAGATCTTTAGAATTTATTTATCTTACTAATCAATATGCATTAGCAATTTGTCAGAGATGGATAAGGGCTCCTTTGTACTTCGAGGCCCCAAACAAAGACGGAAATGGTGTTGTTGCTTTTCCTCCTGGGTTAGAAAAAGAAATGAACATGTCTTAAAGGTCCATAAAAACAAAGTCAGTTGTCCCTTGGCATTTCTGGAGAACTGGGTCCAGGTCTTCTCAGATACTAATATTCACAGATGTGAATATACAATATATATACATCCTTCTATATACATTAAATAATACCTGGATTACTAATAATATAGGATATAATGTAAATGCTAAGTAAACAGTTGTTATACTGTGTTATTTAGGGAATGATGACAAGACTGTACGTAGTCAGTACAGATACAGTTTTTTCAAAATATTTTCCATCTGCAGATGACTGAATTCACAGTTGCAGTACTCATGTATTACAGAATGCCAACTGTATTTTAAAGCAATTAATGTTGTATTAACACTGTTTTACAGCAAAACTCCGAGAGTCCTGCTTTGATCCAGGCAATATAATGAATGGCACCAGACTTGGTATGGATTATAAATTAGGGTCAACAGTCACCTATTACTGTGATGCTGGTTATGTTCTTCAAGGTTATTCAACACTCACCTGTATCATGGGAGATGATGGAAGACCTGGATGGAATAGAGCCTTGCCAAGTTGTCATGGTGAGAAACATATATACATATATATATATATTTTTTTTTTTGCTGAATTTTCATTATCAGAAAAAAATTTTAAAAAATACTTAAAGTCATTTCTGTGTTTCAAAACATCAGCTATTCAACATGCAGCCTACAAGTGTGATATTGGCAATGCAGAGATTTTCATCAAAGATTTTTAAGTTGAATTCAATAAAGAACTGGTTTTGGAAAAGTGCTTATATTCCCAGGTGTCTCTAAAGCAATATGCATATTATAATAGACAAACTTTCTGAGAACTGTGTTATTGCCTATTATGCTAATTTGTGGGCCCTCAGGACTTGTACCTGAAATGTTAGATGCTCAGAAAATATTGACTGAGTACATGAGGAACAAAAACACACTGAAACTGACATTTCAACACAAGTATAAATTTAATAATTTAAATATTATTAAAAATTGATGAGAAATCTTTACCTGTAATAAGGATAAAGAAGAATAAATATTTCTTCTAGGAAGTAGATTCTCTAGAAAGAGACATAATACTACATAGTTAAAAATCATATACTTGTATATAACTTTATATAAGAATGGAGATACAGTGAGAAAGATCATTTAGGCAAAATGGAGAAACAGTGATATCACTGCTTAGGGTTACTAGAGACTGCCTGGTCTCTAGTGACTGATCCTAATGCATTGTACAGAAATTAACACAGAGGTGATATGATCTAGGACAGATTTCCCAACCTATGGGTCACCACCAGTGAATCACAAAATCAGTTCATTGGGTTGTGACCAGCATTTTTATAATAGACATAGAAGTGAATCAAATAAAATTATATTAAAAATTAAATAAAGTAATAGGAAAAAAGTAAACCTTAAGGAACATAGAGAAAGTACTTCTTTTGTTTGTTTTTGAGATAGTCTGGCTCTGCTGCCCAGGCTGGAGTGTAGTGGCATGGTCTGGGCTCACTGCAGCTCCACCTCCCAAGTTCAAGCAATTCTGCCTCAGCCTCCCTCATGGCTGGGATTACAGGTGTGCACAACCACACCCAGATACTTTTTGTATTTTTAGTAGAGATTGGTTTTTGCCATGTTGCCCAGGCTAGTCTCAAACTTCTGGCCTCAAGGAATCCTTTCACCTTAATCTCCCAAAGTGCTGGGACTACAGGGGTGAGCCACACACCCGGCCAAGAGTACATATTACTTTTGGAACTTTTCTCTGTTGTATATAAAGAAATAAATAAAATAAAATAAATATGCATCTGTGTATATATGTACCTGCAAGCATTCAAGTGTTTGTTTGCATTGGGCTATGATATAAAATTCATTTCTTACTATTAATTTCAGTGGAATAACAAAAATTTTTAGTATCTAATACACATGGTAATTTTTTCCTAGTTGTAGAATGTATTCACTTATGAGAATTACATGTGCATGATTTCTGACTTACCCCTCTCTGAGTTTATTTTGTCTCATATGAGTTTATTTTGTCCCCAATTATGAAATGGGGATAATTAATATTTTTTACTTCAAAATGTTTTTATAAGAAACAAAGAAATGGTAGACATCTTCTGAGATCCATCATTACCAGACAGCTGGTTGATTTTTGACTCACATTGATGGTTCCTCTATCAGAAGATAAAGAGAATAAAAAGAGTAATAACTACTTTGGGCTTAATTATTCCAATGAGAGAAAAAGTAATTGGTGGCATGGAAGTTTATAGAAAATTTAAGAGAAAGCGTCATAGTATTTTATTAGTATTTAGAAATGTAGAAATTAGTATTATCTAATTTAGAATCAGAAACATCTAATTAAGCTAGAAAAAACATACTAAGAAAAGAACTTTTCAAAATTTATTGTCAGTGATTATTTGGAAACTATAGAAAATTTCTGAAATTTCCAGGAGCCAGATGCAAAATAACCAAAAGTCCTGATGCAGAAATATCAAAGGACACAAAAAACTATGTTTTTCATAGTTAAACATAGTTTAACAAACTATGTTAATCACAGAGATAAATGATTAAGTAGATGGCTTTCAATGACAGGTGAAAAAGTCAGGAACACTAGAGTATAGCATGCATTCACTAAGAATATGCCTGTCAAATATAATCATATTCTTTTCTAATAGGTCATAGAAATGTCAGTTTCAGCATGAAATGTGCCATAATATTAAAAAAAATACTTTTGAGCCAAAAACATTTTATAGGATTAATTATAGCACAATTAAGTAGTTGATATGTTGGATAGTTCATATATACAGACAATTTAGAGGGTACAGTAGGCCTGGATTCAAATAGGTGTCTTCTGACACTTATGACCTAAGGTAAGCTGTCTTGACTTTTAAATCTCTAAAACTAGGTTAATAGTTATTAATTCAGTAGGTTATTTTGAAGGTTTAATTAGCAAACACAACACATACAGAAGATCTAATAAAGTGTCTGACAAAAATGGGAATACAAATATATAAAGGTTGTCGTTTTCAATGCAATATTCCAAGAGAAACAAAGTACTAATAAACATGCATCATATCTTGTATTGTGTGCTATATTTTAGTTAACTAGTATATTTATCATTTTAATATTAATTAGAAATAATTTATGTTATGATAAATATTCATTCACCCATGAAAATTGAACAGGTGTTGAGTATTTAAAAATTTCCATAAGAGATAATTTTTACCATCAATTAAGTTAGATATTAGACTTTTAATCAAAATGGACATGATATTGATATCAAATACAATTTATTCAGTGAATTCTTTATTAGAAAAACAGTTTAAGGTAAATTTATGATCACAACCAATAATTTCTAGTATAGTTGGGGAAAAAAATCCTATGTTTTAGAATTAAGTATATTTAATACTAAACAATGAATTTTTTTAAGAAGTCTGGGTTTCTTCATGACTTTTCACTTTATTTAGCATATCCCATCATAAGATGCTGTGTAATTTGCCAGGTTTTGGGAAAATCTATTAAACAACTTATTTTAAACATTGATTTTGTGGCTGTCACTGTCACACAATAAGGAGTACTTGGTATATTTTCGTCTCCTAATCAAGGTCACACATATCTAATTATTTTTCCTCAGCACTTATACACAGGACTGGCTGACTTTCAGATGGAATAACTTAATACTTTTTTTTTTCTTCCAAATAGGGTCTCACTCTGTCGCCCATGCTAAAATGCAGTGGTGCAAGCGTGGCTCACTGCAGTTTGTACTTTCCAGGTTCAGGCAATCTGTACTTTCCACCTCAGCCTTTCAAGTAGCTGGGACTACAGGCCTGTGCCACCACACCCAGCTAATTTATTTTTTATTTTTTGCAGAGACAATGTCTCACTATGTTTCCCAGGCTGATCTCAAATTCCTAGCCTCAAGTAATCCTCCTGCCTTGGCCTCCCACAATGCTGGGATTACAGGCATGAACCACCGCACCTGGCCTAACTTAATACTATAAAAGTCAAATTTGGTATTTAAAGCATGTGTAATAAGCCAGAGGGTTCATTGTTCATAAAAAACAAATTATTTTTAAATATAAAATTTGTATTTTTATCTGAGATATGCATATGATAACTAAGAAAATAATACAAAGTAGCTTACATTTAAAGCAATCGTCATCTGCCTTATCCCTCTCTATCCTCCTATTGGTCAGAAGCTGAATGTTCTAATTTCTGTTACTAATTGCTCTGATGGCCCCTCCCGTAACTCCATATAACATAGGAAGGTCTGTTTCTTTATTTATCAACTCTGGATAATATCTCTTGATTTGCTAATATAAAAGATGATGTAACATACACAGTCCGTCTCTGCACTGTTTCAGAGTTATTTTATTTCGTGTTTTTCTAGTGATTGCCTTTGTTATATGTTAATATGTTTATGCCTCTATTTCTAATGTTATCAATGTTTGAGAATTAGGTGGCTGGCCCTTTGCTGCTTTTCAGTCTAGGTCTCATCCCACAGTAGGTATCCTGACTAAAATCTCTGACAAAATTATGACTGACTGGTAGGCATTGCTTTTGAGTACATAAATAGGAAGCTAACTATGAGTCTGTGATCCTAGGAATGAAAATAAGGAAAGCTGTTTTTGTTTATTTCCTTTTTTTAGCGTAGAAGCAAATACCAACATAATCATATTCTACAGACTCTTAGAATACAACTGTATTTTGCTTTTTCTTATAGTGTTGCCTTAGTCTCACCCTAGAAGAGCATAAGCTCCATGCAGCCATAGACTACATATCCTATTTAACATGTAACACATTAATTTATATAAATAAGCTCTTCTCAAATATCTGTAAATACAAACTTAATCATATTAATTTATAAAGTTTGTCTATTTTAGAAGACATATATTTATCATGATTTAGGATTAAGTGTATATTTTAAATCTGAAGAAAATGTTTTTAAGAGCTTGAGTTGACACTGGGAGATTATATTTGTCAGAAGTAGATCCAAAATGATTGCATCCTGTGGTAAGTCCTGCTCAGTGATGAGAAACACTGCAGTTTATCTCATGAGAATGTCATATATATTAAATGATGGCAGAACAGCATATCTTTGCCTACAATTCCTTTCATGATTAAAAAAAATATGTTTAGAAAATAATTTCTTCCCTTTTCATTTTTCTTACTTTAAAAAGTATCTTTTAAAACTCTGTTAATTTAGTTATATACAGGCATACTGAATTAAAGTAGAAGGCATATGTCATTCTCATTTTTAATCTCACTCAATATTAGGTTAAGGTAATAAAACAAAAATAGTGACAGATTTCAGATTTTCCTTTTAATATTCATTGCTGGACATATCTCACCTAATCATATTGCCTTGACTTACTTTGTCTAATGACACAGTTTTATCCTTATCCAGAGCATCTGCCATCTCTTACCTCTTTTCCTCTCTTCTACCTAGTTTTTTTCTTTCCTTTGTTCTCCATAGAGTGTCTTTAAAACACAATACAGTGATCTTTAGAGCATAGCTCAAATTATACCATATTTATGGAAAATCCACCAAAGGCTTCCCAAATTAGAATAAATACCAAAGATCTTATAATCCTAAGTTTTACTTCATCTGCTCATATACACCTGACATCTTGTTTCCTCCCTCTGCTACACTCTTTGATTGACACTAGACTCCTTGATATATCTTCAAAGCACTAATCATACTTCTGACCTACATCTTTTGCACATGCTGTTCTTTCTGCCTGGAATATTTTTACTCCAGCTCTCTGGCTGGTTAGCTCTCTCATTTTCTTCAGGCGTCTAATTTCTTATCTTCTTACTGGAAGAAAATTCCTATTTATCTTTCCTGTGCTCCTCAGAGCTCCCAGGACAGAATCAATATCCGTTCTAAAATTGCAACTGTACATCCCGAGTAAAGATTTATTTATGTATGTAAAGCTCAAAGTACTTTTAGGACGTCAGAACTGTGAAAGGTAAATCATTAAACTTGAGAATACTGGCCACAGTATGAATTCAATATTCTTAATCTTTTCAGTTGCTACAAAATACAGTGAGCATCCAATTAATAGGCAGTTATAATATAAAATCCTAAGAATAAACATATTTGGACTGTTAATGAACTATTAGCTTACCAATTATTCCAGAGATCATATCATTCATTGATTCCTTTTTGTCAGGTATCAAAAGTACAATTATGCCTGGTCCTGCATTACAAATTAGGGAAAACAACGTGAACTCAACATGGTCCTTGCCCTTACAAAGTTTATAATCTGAGGAGATACAGGCAGATAAAGTCCATTGCTAGAAATAAAAACAGTATTATGAGCACAGCATGGAGATACATCTGATCTTGTTATGAAGAGAGATCAGGGAGGCTTCCTTATAAAAGTTTATACACAAATTGAATCTTAAAAGTATAAGGAAGAAGAGATTGGGTGAGCTACAGGGCTTAAAGAGGTGAGGTGTTTCATAACTAGGGTTCAGTGTATGTAAACATGTAGAAGCAAAGAGCAAATAGGAAATGCTGTTGGCATTTCTAGTAATTCAGTAGAACAAGAGCATAGGGAGGAGGATTGTTGACAGATGACAGCTTACCTGTATCAAGCTGGTAATATTAATACATATTATTTTGTATTTCATCATAATACCCTGAACTAGAGACTATTAATATTCTCATTTTACAGATGAGGAAACCAAGACACAGACAGTCATGCTTAGTAGTCTTCTTATGAAGCCATGATCTTAATTACTGCCCTATAGTCCTTAATTCTGCAAGGGACTTTGTATTGACCTTTTTATATCTTCAGAGCCAAAAAGTGCCTGGAATATTTTAACTGGTTTAATGTTTTACAAATGATGTATGGCACTAAGAATAAGTGGTGAGATTAAAATCTTCCTCCAAGATAAGTATAAGAATTAAGAGAATATAAGCTCCTACCAAAAAAAAAAAAAAAAAAAAAACTGGTAGAATTTTTCATCTTAAGTGCATCTCTGGACAATATACAAAGGCCTATATAAACATACTTAGCCAGCACCAGCTCTGTTCTTTTCAATACATTTGTTTCACTTATGCTGATATAAGACTTGGATTATGAAAAAAAAAAGATTTGAGTAACTCAATCACTGATGACTCTTAGGTCTGTCAAAAGTGCCTAAATACAAATATGTTAAGATTAGACATCCAGTGGCCTTCTGGCACCATTCTCTGTTCTGCTTCCAACTACATGTGGAATGATACAAGTTTCTAAAGGAAGAGCCCTCTTACCCTATTAACTAAAGAGAAAGTTTTGAAACAAACAAACCAAAAAATAAAAAGTCAATTATATAATTACAGCTTCCTAACTTTAAAGTCATCTCTAATTGGTAACCCTATATGCCTTCCTTTTAATGAAATCATATTGTCTGGGTATATATAATTCAGAAGTAAATAGCTGCACTTTTATTTTAGATTTTCTGTTTAAATGGTATGACTTGTCTTGGGCTAAGATCCTTATTTCAAATGTCCTTAAGGTTTACAAAATTCTTTTTGGGTGTGAAATAAGTCTAGAGTCACATTCCATTATCAATGCATATAGAGATTATCTAATCTAATATACTGAGCCATTGATATCATTTAAATATGTGGTGTAGTTAAAACTTGCAGATGAAAGGTTCATAAAACAAAAGCTTAGTGGTAAATTATGTTTGTGTATTGTCAAATATCTGCTTTTCATCAGCAGCACATAGGAATTTTGTTCACAGATAAAATACATAGATCATGTGTAAGAACTGTTTTCAATAGAGAAGTGTAATGTATTTTTTCTTGCGTTGGAATAAAAATCAAAGCATACTTTGTTTTCATATGATGGGGGAAATTATTATTTAAATGGAAACAAGAAGAGATGCTAATGTTACTGAGCACTTGCTATTTTTCTGACACTCTTACGTGCACTCTGTCCCCAGTTGGCCTCCTGGATGCTAGTCCAGAGAATCATTAACATTGTTATAAACAAATCCTTGCTGCTATGGATTCTGGGGCATACTACGTAGAGTAGCCAATGTAAGAAGCAATTTGTAAATCAATGTCTATAATTCAGAGTATAAAGGTTGAGAATCCCTAATCCATAATGCTTGGACTAGAGTGTTTCAGATTTCAGATTTTTTTGGATATTGGAATATTTGCATTTATATTTACCAGTTGAGCACCCCTAATCTGAAAATCCCAAATCCAAAATATTCCAATGAGCATTTCATTTGAACAAGAATTTTGAATGTCATGTTGGTGCTCAAAAATTTCAGATTTTGGTACATTTTGGATTTTGTGTTTTGAATTAGGGATGCTCAACCTACATTTTATTGCATATGATTGACTTGGGATTCATATTTAAACCATATCTCCAGATAGACAGTCACATGGCTTCTCATTGTACTGAAATGTGCCCCATTCTCCATTACCATGTAGTCTACATTTAGGTGAGACCTCAAATGTATCTTACTGATGTATTGCCAATTTTAGCAGAATATATGTGTGTGTGTGTGTGTGTGTGTGTATATATATATATATATATATTCTACTTTCATATATATATATATATATATATATATATATATATATGAAAGTTGAACCAACTTAGTAATTCTCTCCTTACAAGTGAAGAAAATAAAGTATATAACAGTAACTGTCCGAAGTCATGGCAAGATTCAAATAGTATTAAGGTAATAATAACACAAGAGATTTGAGGATAGTCAATTTTTTACTTTTATTAAGGAATTAAAAATCCTACTAACACAGTTCATTCCACAAAATGTAGAAGAGAAAGAAATTAGTTTTATTATTAAATAAGCACAACTAGAATGCAATACACATCGCAGGCAGTCTAGGAAAGACTACAAAGGCTAGAGAGAACCTCACAGAGTTATACAATAGGTTAAAAAATAATTACTAAAATTTATTTTATCTTCTTGATAGACCACTTGGTGTGCCTTGTTTCTGGCATACTTTAAGTGAGAACCTTCAGTTATTGTCAGAAGTATGTGTTTACGGGTTCAATGGTCAGAAGGCTGGTAACCTTGTACTATAAAATAAAAGGTATACCGATTATGTTTTCTAAGGGAATCTCTAAAGGAGGGGAGTAGGTTTGTTGCTTCCCTCTCCTTTAGTATACAAAGAAAATTTCATTATTTCACTCTTGCACTTTAACCAGCAAACAATTCACTCTAAGATTCATAAGGGAGATATATGCTTGAAGGAAGACAAGTTAGAGCTCTCTGTGCAGAAGGGAATTTGGTCCCTAATCCCAAACCACAAATCTAGTGAGTTAGACTGAACCAAATAGGAGAGTTAGTGAGGAAAGCTGAGCTGTATTGACTGTGGATGTAAACAGTGTCAAGCGTATGCTAACCCTAAGACTGGATATTTTCCCCTAAATTCCAAAACTGAGTTTTGGGACCTTTCTGATTCTGAGAATAACTGATCCAACCTGTTACGAAAAGAGACAAAAGAGCAAGAAAAGGGGATCATTCAATGAAACTAATATTTTCCAGATTTTGTTGGGCCACAGCAACAATCTCTGTGACAATCTCTCTTGAGGGAAAGCATAGATAGAACATGACAAAGAGAAAGAATGGTGGTTTGGAGTAATCTAATTAGAACAAGGGTTTTTAAACTTTTTGTGTACTCTGATGAAGCTTATGGAACCCCTTATTAGAATAATCTTTGTAAGTGCTTAAAATAAAACAAAGCACATAGGCCTGAAAGGGAAATCAATAATACTTAAATACAGTTATCATAATATATAAAAACTATAATTGAAAATATACATTTTTCATATGAGGATATATATGCTTCTTACATTAAATTAGAACTTCTAGTGACAGATCTAATAACTACTGTAATTTTCAATAGTGATGCGCATATACAACATTTTGAGGTATCTGAAAAAATTACAATGCAGTATAAAAAATCTATAATTTCTACTGGTGACAAAGTCCCAGTTACTTTTACTATTCATGTGCTTTGTTGCCTACATTTGTAATTAAGAGAAATGCTAAAATTCAGTTAGAGAAAAAAATTCATTTAAAGTCTAGAGAAAATATAGACATTTTTCTTCTTCATCCAAATTTCTGGAACAAGGGAAAGAGCCACTGAAATATAAGAGAAAGGAGATGGGCCACATTCTCTTCTTTAAAAGTCTAGGATGGAATAAGAGCCAAAGTTACTAGTAGTCTTATTTCACTCCAGACTTCTAGAAAATAAAAATTAAAAAAAAAAATAGAAGACCACATCCACCTTGACCTTCAACAGCCAGGCAATGACCTCAACCCTTGAGAAATAGCCGAATTGATGTTATGCTTCCTCTTCCTTTGGGATGGAGTACTCTGCTCTTGATCCTTAGAGAAAATTAGGAGAAGAAAATAAAAGCCATGAGCTCCTCCTAGAAAGTGACAATGCTCAGTGTAGGATCACTTGGCATTCCTACCTCTGTCAAGGGAGCAGTTTGGCAAACTACTAAGAAAGTTTCTCCTGCTATTTATTCTAAGCTTTGTATTCTCCTGAGATTAATGAGGTTCATTTTCCTAAGGCCTTATAAAAGCCTCATTATATTGCCAGCAGAGGATTCTAGAGTAGGTCAGGACAGCTCCCTAATTTATTTACCTAAACCCACACTATATACCAGATCTAACAGACACTTTCTGTTCCAATTCAAGTTTATCTTTCCCTCTTTCCTAAGGCTACTCAGTCAGTAAAGACTGCAGCTGGAATGTAAACCTAAACCTTTTTTTTTTTTTTTTTTTAAGATGGAGTCTCACTTTGCCACCCAGGTTGGAGTACAATGGCACAAACTCGGCTCACTACAACCTCCACCTCCTGGGTTCAAGTGATTCTTCTGCCTCAGTCTCCTGAGTAGCTGGGATTACAGGTGTGCGCCACCACACCCAGCTAATTTTTTTTGTATTTTTAGTAGAAATGGGATTTTGCCATGTTGGCCAGGCTGGTCTCAAACTCCTGACCTCAGGTTATCCACCTGCCTCTGCCTCTCAGATTGCTAGGATTATAGGCTTGAGCCACTGCACCCAGCCTAAACCTAAACCTTTCTGATTCCAACATGCTAAGTTTTATATTGTGTTCTACTATGCTATCCTAAACAGAAGTTTTTTTTGAATCTATGAGTTTTCTACTCCATGTATTTAGACAATAGCAAGATATTAATAATTTATATTTTGTCATTTTTCCTAATATTATTTATTGAAAGCCTATTATAAAAACAGATACTATGCTATGCTCCAGAGGTACAAATGGTATGCAGAAAAGACATGGAAACTTTGACTTAATAGATCTTATAGACTAGAAATAGATACAGACATTAATCAAATGGCCATACAAAATAAGCATGTAATTACAAATTGTATTTACTGTGCTAAAAGTAATTGGTGAAGTGTTATATAACGAGGGCTTCTAAACAAGTCTGGAAATTAGAGAAAACATTAGCAAGAAAGCAACATTTGTGAGGAGATTTGATAGAATTTTACAAATTATTAAAGAGTGCTTTTCCCTTTAAAGTCATTTTAAACTAATATATTAGTTGCTTTAAGTAATTTTTTTAACAATAAAAGATTTTCATCACTAAAAAGCAGCAAGATTTCAACTATGTGATAAAAGGTATTTTAGTTTCAAAAAGTGCCAGTAATTCAAATCTTTTAAGAAATTATCTTCCCATACAGTTTCCTACAAAATTATCTATTTCCAGGAATTTAGGGGTGGTAACAATAGCGTGTGACTACTCATGGGTACTGAAATTACTGTGGGGATGGAGAAAATGTTCTAAAATTAGATAATGGCATTGGTTATAAAACTTATTAATATACTTAAAAACCATTCAATTTTATATTTTAAAACAGTGAATTTTATGTATGTAAATTATATCCCAATTTTTAAAATTTGGGTTAAAAAATGAGTCACATAGTATCATCGATTAACTGTCAACACCCTCCAAAACTGTTACTAGTAGTAGAATTTGTATGTGGTAACATGAAAGACCTATTCAAGCAATATAGCTATTCATAGGACTTTAACACAGAATGACTCTTGCTTTAAGATTAACAGCTCACAGAGCAGTGAGGGATGAAGGTGATGGCTTCCTCACCAGGAAAATCTAATGAATGAATGCAGGCAATCGGTGAGATGACAGATGTAGAAGCTTATATCCTACTCAGTTGACTTATTGAGTCATTAAAATGATTTACAAGCGACTGATTACCACACTGATATGGACTTTTTTTTAATATTAAAAAGAAGTGTGAAATTTAACACAAAATCAATTCACATGTAATGGAGCATTATTGGAGGCTTATCATTTAAGGCAGATAAACAAAATGAAGTAGTTACTCTTACAGAGGAGACAAAAGGAAGCATGAAGGGAATAGCTGGATAGGTATTTTCACCAAGATCAAAGTTTTGAACAAAAGAAAGAAACAAAAAATAGTAATTTTAATCTTAAAGTCAGTACTGGTAATAATAGCTGTCTGAATTCAAATTCACATCACAGAGTTTAAGGGTTAGGAAAGGCTTCTCTTAAAAAAAATGCTCCATGGGAGATATAGCTTTCAAACATATTCTATACTAGGATTTATGATTTGTGACATTCAATCACACTATATCAATGCATAAGTAATTTACTAGAAATATACTAGCAGTTTTGTGAGGTACAGCAGTTCTTTCAAACTGAAAGAGTCACAGGCCACATGTAGTAAATTATTGATTTAATATACCACATTGCTCTTTTGTGACCTGCAAGAAGTCATCACTTTTGAAAGTACCTTACTTACTTTCTGTGAATAATTTATACTTTACATAGTAATTTTCATTATAGGGTATATTTGATAATAAATTATACATTACAAAAGTGAAGAGACAGATATGAAATTGCAAGTAGCTTAAGGCTATGTTGCCTGTATTATAATGCCTCTAAAATACCTGAACATTCAAGTAGCATTTTTCCTACATAAATGTTTTGAAATTTCTTCTAATTCACTCAGTGATAAGATACCTCTTCTTCTTCAGTCTTGGTTCTTCATCCCACATACAAATCCCTGCTCAAAGTGGTATTTTTAGTGAATGACTAGAAACCTTAAAACCTGGTTGTAGTCTGATGATCTGATTTCTCCAGAAATATCACATCTGTCTATTGTATCATTGCATACGTAATTCCGGGGTAGAACAAAAATATATATAATATAGTTGGATAATGGATACACTTATACAAATCAAATTAAACAAATTCAGTCAAAAGATAATTTTTATATTAAACAAATAGAAAAATAAGAAATTAAATTTTGTGGATAACTTCAGTTACCTAAATGAGGATATGCCTTAGACTAATAAGATATTAGTATTTGTATTAGTCTGTTTGCATTACTATAAAGGAGTACATGAAACAATAATTTATGAAGAAAAGAGGTTTAATTGGCCACATTCTGCAGGCTGTACAGGAAGCATGTTTCACCACCTGCTTCTAGTGAGGATCTCAGAAGGCTTCCAATCATGGTAGAAAGTGAAGGGGGATTAGACACATCACATGGCAAGAGAGGAAGCAAGAGAGAGTGTGGGGAGGTGCCACACACTTTTAAATAGTGATATCTTGGGATAAATCACTCACTATTGCAAGGATAACACCAAGTCATTCATGAAGGATCTGCCCCCATGACCCAGACACCTCCTACCTGGCCCACCTCCAATATTGAGGATTACATTCCAACACGAGATTTGAAGTGGACAAACATCCAAACACTATCATTCTGCCCCTCATATCTTATGTCCTTCTCACATTGAAAAATGCAATAATCACCTGCCAGTAGTTCTCAAAAGACTTCAATCATTCCAGCTTGAAGTCCAAAGTCTTAAGTCTCACCTGCGACTCATGTCCTTCCACCCATGAGCCTATAAAATCAAAACAAGTTATTTACTCCCAAGATAAAATTGTAATGCAGGCACTGGGTAAACATTCCCATTCCAAAAGAGATAAATTGGCCAAAAGAGAGCCAATAGTCTCCACACAAATCTGAAACCCAACAAAGTAGTAATTAAATCTTAAAGTTCCAAAATAATCTTCTTTCACTCTATGTCCCACATTCCTGTGTGAGGGTGGACTCCCAAGGCTCCGGGCAGCCCTGCCTCTATGGCTTTGCAGTGTGTAGCCCATGTGGCTGCTCTCAAAGGTTTGAGTTGAGTGCTTGCAGCTTTTCCAGGCAGAAGGTGCAAGCTAGTAGTGCCTCTACCATTCTGGAGTCTGGAGGGTAGTGGCCTGCTTCTAACAGCTATATGAGGTAGTGACTTGGTGGGAACTTCGTGTGAGTCCTTCAATCCCACATTTTCCCTTGGCATTGCACTAATAGAGTTTCTTGGTGGGGCTCCACTCCTGTAGCAGGCTTCTGCCTGGGCACCCAGGATTTTCTATACATTCTCTGACATCTAGGTAGAAGTTGACAAGCCTCCTTCACACTTGCATTATGAGCATCTGCAGACCTAACAACATGTGGAAACTGCCAAGGCTTATGTCTTGTACTTTACAGAGCTGTGGCTGGGTGCCTTTGAACCAGGGCTGAAGTCAGAGTGGCTGGGATGCAGAAAGCAGCCTGCCAGGTCAACTGGGCCATGGGCCTGCTCCAGGAAACCCTTATTGTTTTCCTATGCCTCTGGGCCTGTGATGATAGGGGCTGCCTCAAAGATCCCTGAAATGCTTTCAAAGCCTTTTCCCTATGGTCTTGGATGTTAGCGCTTGGCTTCCTTTTAACTCATTTCTCTAGGAAGTAGTTGCTCCACAAACTGTTTGTATCCTGCTCCTGAAAATGCTTTTTCTTAATTCCCTGTCACATGGCCAGGCTGCAAATTTTTCAAACTCTCCCATTCTACTTCCCTTCTAAATATAAACTCCACTTTTAAGTCATTTCTTTGCTCCTGTATCTAATTATAGTGGTGTAGAATTTTTTCTTCTCCATCATCTTGAAAGCCATGATGATGGACCGTTGGGAGGCCGCCAGCTGGGAAATTGACAACCCTGGTCCCACAGGTGAGTCCTCTGGCCAGCGACCCCAAGAGTCAGGGAGAGCAAGTCAAGAATAATGGCATTTTATAAATAGGCTAAGTTTGACATTTTTAATCTCCAAATTATTTGGCTATATAGGTATACATAAAACACAGTTCTTTGGTGTGGCAAAATTACAATTATTATAAATTACATAAACATTTAAAATTATTATCAAAAAGAAAGCATATTTTAGAATCATCACTTTGACCTTTGCAAAGTATGCTTATAAAGAGGCAGGTCCTATGAGATATTACATATCATAATGTTTTCCATAGTCAAATAAGTTTTTGAGAAAGAGCATGATATTCTCTAAACCTTACTAAAGTCTCAAATCCTTCACCCATGTATTTCCCATGGTGAAATCATAGAACCATGTCTTCTTAAATTCAAATGTTTTACAAAGATGCTATTAAAAATATAGATTTAGGCCAGGTGTGGTGGCTTATGCCTTTAATCCCAGCACTTTGGAAGGCCGAGGCAGGTCGATCACCTGAGGTTAGGAATTTAACCTCAGGAATTTAAGCTGGCCAACATGGTAAAACCCCATCTACTAATAATTCAAAAAGTAGCTGGGCATGGTGATGCACGCCTGTCATCCCAGCTACTCTGGAGGTTGAGGCAGGAGAATTGCTCAAACTCAGGAGATGGAGGTTGCAGCAAGCTGAGATCGCACCATTGCCCTCTAGACTGGGCAACAAGAGTAAAACTCAGTCTCAAAAAATAAAAGTATAAAAAAATAAATAAAAATAAAATAAAAATATGGATTTATTCACTACATAAGTTATCATCAGGAACAGGTGAGTTCTTATGTTTAATGCATTATAAGAAATATAGGCTGTTTAGAGAAACAACAGCTGATTTGACAAAAGGCCCGCAGATACATGTGATAAATGTCAAATAGCAAAAGTAAGAATAGAATTCAAAGGTCTGTCTTGCTTTTATCTTCAACCAATTGTTAAGAGCCAGAAGGATAAAAGCTGCTGTTTTCTCGATTAGTCAATAAGATGACATTAAAACAGAAAGTAAGAATATAAAATGCTTCTGGAGACCAATATTAGGAGAATCAGTGAAGTTGGCTTGACTTAAACATTATTCCATTTATATTTTCTAAGTATTAGGTTGGTGCAAAAGTAATTGTAGTTTTTGCCACTAAAAGTAATGCCCGGAACTGCAATTACTTTTGCACCAACCTAATATAAAACAGATTACAATAGATGTGTATCTCAGAGCATAATTTCCCTTATTTATAATAATAACACACTGCATAATTATTATCACTCACTGTAATATTCTGTGTTACTGACTATAAATTAGGCCACACTGTAGGCACTCATCAGAATAAACACAAAATTATGGCTACTAGTACAAATAACAGAATCTAACATAGTATTACTATAAGGACATATGATTAAATTACAACCTTATATATATTTGTATTTTAAAAGAACCCTCATATTTCTAAATATAATTTCTAATAAAAGCTGTCCTAAATGTCCATTATACAAAATAACATATGTAAAACAAATTCTGGCTGTCAGACACATGTTAATTGGGATGGTACAGTGTTCATGACTGAGTCACAGAACTAAACTCTAGTTAGAAGTTCCCATTTCTATTCAGACTTTCCAAATATAAAAATAAGAGTTTAAGAGTTTCGTCATATTCATTTAAAGTGTTGTAATTTTAATTCTGGAACACCTTAAAATTAGAAGAAAAATTAACATAAAACATACTGCTCATTGTTCAATGATTCTCTCATCAGTAGCATTATCAGTTGAATAAAGTTATTAGTGCTGAAATAAGAATAACACCTGACTGCTCTAATCTCAAACAATAATGAGTGATGAGAAGGATGCATCTTTGCTTATTATAATCACTGTCAATTTGTTGGTTTTTCTAGAGCGTTCTAATTTTAGTATGTTTAATTCTAACTATTACTTTTTATAGAACATTAAAGAAAAAAAGGCACAACATTCATTAGTCACTCTACTCAATACAACATACTGTTTGTGTTGTGTGCGTTTTAAATATACTGTATTGCAATATTTTAAAACTTTGACCAATAATTAATCATAAGTTTGTACTTTTTCAGACTGTCATGAATATTCTAGAGGTACCTAATTCATCACGGCATGCAGTGCTCTTTAAAAGGAAAATTAGGCATTAACTTCAATAAATTCCCAGTATAAAACCTACAGCTTTCTAATTCTAATCTCCTTCTGTCAAGTCACAGAGTTATGCCACTACTGATATCTAATGGGAATCACTCCACTTTTGTTCTTGATCTTATTTCTAGGTCAATGCTCCTGATTTTCTTTGTGTAATGATTCCTTCCTCCCTATTAAATCGACAAAATCACTCATTCAACTTTGCATCTCCCAACTAGTTTCTAAATCCCCCTCCCATTTATAGTCATAATTCTGGTTACTTTTGTTTTTGCTTATATACCACTTACTCTTCATCCAACTATAATCTTGTCTCCCCCACTTGCCCCTACCCTAGTCTATCTAGTTCAGGGGTTGGCAAACTTCTTCTGTAAAGGACCAAGTACTATTATGGGCTTTGCTGGCCACATATATCTTTGTCAAATATTCTTCTGTGGTTTTTGTTTAGTTTGTAACTCTTTAAAAATGTAAAAACCTTTCTTGGTCTGCAGACCTGATTTGGCCCAATGGCTATAACTTTCAGAGTTACTTGAAACTTAAAGAGTAGTTACTTGAAACGACTCCATTAATAACACCAAAAAACCTCCTTTTGGTTTTTGAGGGGAATAATAAAATTATACTCTGCACTTCCTGCAAAACTTAAAAGGAAATCAAACTTTAATACTGATAAAAGATGAGGGGCAGTGACAGCAGGCTTCCTACTAGCTGTCTGCAACAGCTACAGCCCTACTCTCAGAAGGTGCCCTAAAAAACCTGCAGTGTAGAAGCGCACACTAGAGAGTGCGATCTGCAGGAAAGAGGGCTCCTCATCTGAAGAAAGGTAAAAGTTCCCGTCCAGGGCTCACCAATCAGGAAACTTGCTCTGACTCCAAGGGTGAAGGAGCAGGGCCAGCTGGCAAGGTGTTTTAAAAAACAAAAAAAAACCCTCCTCATGCAAACTATAGACCTGGGGCAGAAAAGCTTCACTCTTACACTCCAGATTGCCAAGTCAACCCAGACTTCTTTTGTATTTATTAATGACTTTGCAACATTTACCACTTTGAACACTTGATCTTCATTGAAACTCTTCTCCCTTGGCCACCAAGAGAATAATTTCTCTGTAGCCACCCACTCTTTATCTGATATTAAAACTTTGGTGTTTCCCAGAACCTCCTCTTTGTCCATCTTTTCTCACTCTACATACTTTTCTAAGTGATCTCATTCGCTTAAAGAATATCAGTTACCATCCATACACTTTCTATACTAAATCTCCATTTAGCTCAGGTCTCTCTTGAGTTCTAGAACTATGAATCCTAATGCAACCCCTATCTTATGAATAACAGAACCTGCATCTACAGTTTATAAGAAACATTGGTTTCACCTTCATTATTTTTTTTAACATATCACATTGGGTGGGGCTGAGGTAGCCAATAAGTCTACCTCAAGGCACCATCAACAACTCCTCTGATTTCAAGGTAAACTATATATGCAGATAAAGACTGATGAGAAAATAGAATACTTAGATGAGTGAGTGAGTGTATTTTTACAGCCATCCATGTCTCACACATAATCGGTATTGAATCTGAGGAGAATTTTAAAGCCTGTCAGCAAGTAAAGCAATTTCCCACTTGCATATGTAATTTCTCATTATTATAAAAAGATGATTAATTTCATACTCTTATCACAAATGAAAGCTAGGTCAAAATTATTATATTTCTAGATAACACCATTATAACATTTTTATATTACATACTTTGCTTCTGAGAACAGTACATTTGAAAACTTATAAAGTTTTGTTTGTATACTTTTTTATTTTTTAAATATTTAACACTAGAGGATCTTATTAAAAGATGCAAATAAATTAGACACCTTAAATTCCAGTAGTCATATATTTTTTATATGAAGAAGATAACCATGGCATGAATTTTTTAAAACTTATTTCTAAAAATGATATTTTTACCATTTTTTTCTAGCACCCTGTGGAAGTCGTTCAACAGGTTCCGAAGGCACTGTTCTGTCACCAAACTATCCAAAAAATTACAGTGTGGGACATAATTGTGTTTATTCTATAGCAGTTCCAAAGGAGTTTGGTAAGTAAGATTCAACTCATTATGTAGTATTTCATTCCAAACATGCTTTATTTTTCACCATATGCTATTCAAAATTTTTAAATGAAAATGCTTACTATCCATAAAGTATTTTACTTTGCAATTCTAGAGGTTTTGTAATACAATTTTGAGGTCATCTTACTCAATCTGAATTTACAGTCAAGTACACAGGTGAACAACAATACAAAAATGAAAACAGGATTGTTTTTAATTTTTAAAAATGAGTCTATCAGTAACCTTGCACGTGCCTTCATATTGGAATTTCATAAAATGGGAAATTACCAGAGCATAAAGCCAAGGCTGCTCTGTAAAATATGTATTAAGTCAAACACTGAACTGTTACAATAATAACAAAAGTATTTAAAAAACAATCATATCAGTTTTATAGTTTATGAACACATTTCCAGAAAGAATAGTTTTTGGTTTTAAGCATCTAGTTTCTGGGAGAACAATGAATATAAAAAGACAGCAAAGGACATTTCAGCTCATCTTGTCAACCTGACAATCTGTTCTGCACTGGCACTAAGAAGAAAATGTGTCGTTTGCTGCCTTCACATCTTTCTGATTACACGTCTTATAAGTCACTTATCTGGCTTCTAAAGGTTTTGGTTCTCAGATCCAGCTGGATCTAACCCAGATTAAGCTCTGTACATGGATGGATAGGCAAAGGAAATTTAGTGAGCAGTAAAGTGTGAGAGAGAGCCTGAAAGTTCATAGACTTCTAGAATTTAGATTTACAGCATTGTGTTATATGGTAAAGGATTTGTTAGAGCTGTAAGGATTGTCTGGGTCTGGATGACTTAGTATTTCAGCGGAAGAACATGGATTTTATCGTTAGAGATAGTTGAATAACATCTTGACTTAACATTTCTGCTGCTGATATATAAAATAAGCTGATGCTTCCAGTCCAATTTCTTATAACCAGATACTACCTATATACATATATATCCGCCTTTTCATCCTTCTGAAACAACTCCAAGATCTTCAACTTACTTGAGAGCATTGTCATCAGAAGTGAAGTACTAAACCTTTTATTTTGACATTGAAATAGAGTGATGATGCCAGCATTAGCAAAGTGTCTGTTTTTGTACTCTACAAAGTATTTCTTTCCCCTAGCATATTTATCGGTTAATCCAAGGTTAGCTCTTTGAAAATGAAGAGAATGACAGTTTAGAAAGAAAAATATCATTCACTTAATTGTGTTTATTTTTTACCTTTTGAGTCCTTCCTTTGCTAGAGAGTTTAATTCTCCCCGGATGCCAAAAATGTTACATGATTGCAGGCAGAATCCTAACAATGATTATCCAGAAAACTTCATGGCTCTTTGATTTCCTTTTTGGAAGCCATTAATTTATCCTATTATACTCTGTTCTTGAGATGCCATGTGGCCAAAGGAATGAGAAAGCGGAAAATTAGCCATTTCATGTCCTGACAAATAGACATGTTGGTCACCCTGGAGATATATTACTGTAGCCTGTGTATGCTGAAAAAGAGAAGGAAAAAGTACTAATTAAAATAAAGGAAATTAACAAATTCCTAAATAATGAAATCTATACTTTTGTAAGGTTAATGTAAGTTGAATTTAATCCTCCTAATATAAAAAAAAAGCTACATTGAGCCAATAATAGTTGGTTTTTAAACTTTTTTTTTTTTTCAAATGAATCTTCTTGGTTTTTTGTGGACAAAACAAAATGTATTTTGATTTATTAGTAAAAACTAATTTTATTTTATAAATGTTGCATCATTCTTCATCTTAAGATACATATAAATTTAAGCACCTGTATTCTAATTCCAGCCATGTCACATCTTAGCTATCTGCCTTTGGACCAGTTACATAATCTCTTTGAGACTGTCTCTTTATTTGTTAATTTGGTATCATTTTCTTTATATATTAGAGTTGTGAGCAGTAAATGAGAGAGAGACATATACATGTAAATTATGTCTCACATACCTCATGCTTAATATTATTGGGTTAAAGAATGCCAGCTTTCAAGTTATATTTCTGGGTTTAGGCTCAACTTAACTTACTTGCTCTTTTCACTGGACAAGTCACATCATCAGCCTGAAACTTACGCATCTCTAAAGTAGCAATGATAAATACCTACCTTATATGGTTATTTTATAACAAAATAATTTAATGTATGGGAGTGATTGGCGTAATAACATAGTAAGTCATATGCACACACAGGTACACATACACACATTCTTCTTTATGTTCACATTCATATAAAACATCCCCATCCCCTGTTCCACCCCCTAAAAAAGATGAAATTAAATGACCTACATTATTGGATTGAACTTCTTAAAAATAGCATGGCTAAAGTAAAACAATTATTTGTGTTATTTAGTAAAGCATGAAAACAAATATTTTGGGTTTTATATCCCAGTGACTGTTCAATCATCTGATGATCTCTTACAATTTTCTGGGAGTAGGATGATGGAATTAAAAAATACTGACCATTGATTTCTTCCTATCCCTACCTTTACCTCTTTGATGAGAGATGATCAAGCAATAGTTATGGGATCTCTACAAATCAGATTTCTGTTTTGCTTCTGCTTCCTCTCATTCTCACTTTGCCACAATTTTCTTCTGTTGCCACACTGAGCTATATTTATTACTTTTCAGTATTCATCACATATCACTTCTCACATTTTTCTCTTTTTCT
Organism: Cacajao melanocephalus; assembly: GCA_963573385.1. NCBI lineage: Eukaryota > Metazoa > Chordata > Mammalia > Primates > Pitheciidae > Cacajao > Cacajao melanocephalus. The sequence goes on from CAUYLG010010007.1 coordinate 59,484, forward strand.
GTCATTTATCCCAAATTACAATCATTCCTTCTTCTTTATCTTTTATATGCAGATGATCTTATATCATTTAGCACAGGGGTCCCCAACCAGTACCCCGAGGACTGGTACCGGTCCTTGGCCTATTAGGAACCGGGCCGCACAGCAGGAGATGAATGGTAGGTGAGCTAGCATTACTACCTGAGCTCTGCCTCCTGTCAGATAAGCTGTGGCATTAGATTCCCATAGGAGTGCAGACTCTATATTGTGAACTGCATATATGAGGGATCTAGGTTGTGTATTCTTTATCAGAACCTAACTAATGCCTGATGATCTGAAGTGGATCATCCCCAAACCATCCCACGGTAAAATTGTCTTTCATAAAACTGGTATCTGGTGCCAAAAATATTAGGAACCACTGATTTAGCACATTGTGGGGTTAAGGCTCTAACATCTTTATGTAAAAAGAAAATCACATATAACCAACATTACACATGAAAATAAATTAAATCACCCAAGATCATCTACATGATTTTACATATGCCATATTGTCTCTGAAATAGTCTAACAGAACATTTTTATTCCTCCAAGGTAAGAACAGATGATGGTTTTTTCAGATAATTCCAGATGAGCTACTTGTATTTCTTACAGGTCATGTGGTACCAATTCCATTTTTTTTTATTTTGCCTGGTGTAGAAATGAATGCATATAAGTTATTTTTGCCATTACTTTTAATAGCAAAAACAGCAATTAATTTTACAGCAACCTAATAAATATGTACATAATATTACTCTGCTTTACTGGTTCATTGAGTGAATACATTTTGTCTGTCAGACAATTGCCATGCTTCAGTTTTTCTAAATCAGAGAATTGTCAATTCATAATATTTTCCTGAGCATAACTGAATTTCATTTAAATTCAGGTATTAGGGTCAGGTTTTGGCAATATTCATCCTGCAGGATTCTACTTGTTTTATTATTCTTAGAAAAATTATATTCTGGATCAATTGGATAGCATTTATTAATAATATTTTACTCTCCTTAATTTATATGACTATTACATTTGGCTTTTTGGATTTAAAAAATCTTACTTTATCTATCAATAAAATGCATTTAATTTTTCTTCATTTTTCATTTTTTTTCTTTTTTTTATAGCAAGAGTGGAAGTTTATTAAAAAGTTTTAGAGCAGAAAAGAAAGGAAAATACACTTGGAAGAGATCCAAGCAGGCACATGAAGGTCAAGTGAGGCATTTAAGAGTAATCCTAGGACTTTATAGGCTGGCCCACTTCTGGCATCTTGTGTCCCTTTCCCATAATTCTTCCCTTAGGGTGGGCTGCCTGCATGCACAGTGCCCTCCTTATGCTTAGGAAGTGAGCACATGGAGTGTGCTGATGAAGTTATATGCATGCCCAGCTGAGGTTTTCTTCCCTTTTCTGGTGGATTGTCCCTGGAGGGTCATACTCCACCATTTTGACTCTTTTTTTGTTTGCTTTTTGCTTTTCTTTTTTATTTGTTTACCAGTTTTTTTCTTATGGTTTAGTTTCTTAAGAGTTTATGAATTATTTTTAAGTGCCAGAAACATGGAAGACTAATTTTATTTTACTTTGCAATTGGTATAGATAACATGCTTTAGAATATAAAAGAACTGTTGACATTGTCAGAGGGAAAATTTTTTGTTAATTTGTATTATACTTATACCTAGAATATAGGACTCCAAATAAGATTTCAGGGAAGCAGGAGTTAGTAAAATTGGAGAATAAATGTGTGGACTTCTATCTCAACAATTCTGGCTGAGAATAAACATAAATATATAGGAAGACAGTCAAAGTAGAGTATAAATCAGCAGCTAATGTTTGGTTTTGTTTATTTTCTCTTGCTCCAGCAGATACTAGGGTATTTATTTTAAAGCCCAAAGAGAAAGACACAGTAGAGAAGACAAAGCTGAAGAATGAGGTGGACCAATTGGTTAAAAAAAAAAAAAATCCTTTAGGCAATTGGAGGAGATGAAATTTTAAAAACAAAAGGAAGACCTCTTTATAATTCAGAAGAAATAATTTGAAATTAGCAACATAATATCTGGATTAATTTCACATGAAATATTGTTGGAATTATCATTCCTTCCTATTCTCCCACCTCCATCTCTCTTCAGTCACCCTCTTCTTACTTTCTCGGAATTCTGTAAAAGAGGATGTATTCATGTGCTAAGGCTGCTATAACAAAGCATCACATTCTTAGTGACTTCTCTCACAGTTCCAGAGGCTGGATGCCTGAAATCAAGGTGTCAGTAATGCCATGCTTCCTCTATAGGCTCTAGAGAAGCATCCTTCATTGCTTCTTACTTGTTTCTGGTGACTCCCAGCAATCCATGAGGTACCTGGGCTTATAGCTGATTTATTCCAATCTCTGACTCCATCATCACAAGACCATTTCTCCTATCTGTCTGTTTCTGTGTCTTCTTCTTGTCCTTTCTTCTCGTCTTCTTAAAATGACACCACTCATTGGACTTAGGGCCCACTCTACTCCAATATGATATCATCTTGATCCTTTACTAATTACATCTGCAAAAACCCTGTTTACAGATATGGTGACATTCTGAGCTTCTTGATTAACATAAATTTTGGGTGATACTATTCAATCCACTATAAAGGGTAAACAATATACATAATAATTTTATGTAGAAAATCTTCATATAAGTTGCTGTATAAAGCATGCATCAGCTGTGTCAACTGCAAACTGACATTCAGATTTCTTGGAAAATTCAACATGTAAAATATCCTGAGGATATCCAGTATAGTCTATGGTGACTTAATTTTGTGTTTGGCATTCCAGATAGCTCTACGTCCTAAAAGACACACCCTGAAGGCATATGTGTTAGTGTACAGAGTTTATTCTTTCCTAAGACTAGTTTTCACACTTGATATGTTCAAAATGGACATTAAAACCTTCTTATATTTTGTCAGGTAATCTACCTTCTCACCTATCTTTTATTATTGCCACAGTCTCTTGGTTGTATGAGTTTCAAATTTATGGATCTCTAAATCATCTGAAGCAATTGTTAATCTTGTCTACTATGTGCAAATGGCACACAGAGTTACCAAACCCTTTTGTGTATCGCTGTAGGAGAGGCTTTTTAAAAAGTAGCTGCCACTACCATGAACTTCTTTACTACTTTAATGTATTTTATTTGTTTCTTATTCACAACCACTATCTTTCCTATTTCTCATTGAAGTATTTTTCTTCCAGTTAATCTAGAAACTTGTTTCCTTAGGCTATTACTCACATTATAAGATTATAATTTTTTTAAAAAATATAACTTTATTATAGTATTATGTTAAAAACAATGATTAGTAGCAACTATTTCATTAATTCTTATTGTATTCACTAAATGTAGTATATTACCTATCTTGGACCAATAGACTTAGGTAATTACATAGTGGTTATTAAGTGAGATTTGTTTTTGCAGTATCACATTTCCACATTTCTGCATAAACTGTTAGCCTATAAAAGGTAATCTGAGAATTTAGGTCTTCTTTGAATTTAGAAGAAAAAAGTAAAACAATGGATTGAAAGTAAGATGCATACATACTATCTCTAAATGTATATATTTAAAAGTCCAGATGTATACATTTAAATGTATACATTTAAAATATGGACTTTTAAATACACGCTAATGTAGTTTTGACTTGCATTTGTGAAATTATTATCATTTTCTATCTTAAAAATAATAGCTCTTTTGGGTGTATTTTTCTTTAAAATTCACACATACATTTGATCATTTGCCCTTTGATCTTATGTCTGTGAGGCTTTTTTTAATGATTCAGCAACACAGTCTATGTTGTGCTTACGTCTCTTTATAGTTAATTCAATCATTTATTGTTACTAATTTTCTCCATATTTTAGTGACAGATTGTTTTTAGATTATCTTTGTTTGTTTGTTCAATCAGTAAATCATTTTATTGGCATTTTATTTTTCCTGGTATAAAATTTTCAGTAATGAATACTTAAGAAGATCAATAAAGGCTATTATATATATATTATTTAAAGTATACACTTCATTTTTTTAGCAGCACAATTTGATTAAAACAAATTTATTAGTATTTTCTAAATACTAAAGTTATCTTATGACAAATATTCACAAAATGTGTGTTTATTCAAAATTTGCATTTACTATTTGTTATTACTCTTTTAGATTTGTAGCAATTGAAAATAAAATAGAACTCTTTTTTGTGTTTTTTTGTTTTGTTTATTTTTTTTTAAAAGAAAAAAAGAGAGGAAAGAAAGAAAAAAAAAAAGAATGTACGAGAGAAAGAAAGAGGAAGAGAAAGAGGGAGAGAGAACAGGATTCTTGTTCTATTGCCCAGGCTAGAATGCAGTCTAAAAATGGGTATTAAAAACCTCTATTATGCCAATAATTGTGCTTAAC